>PVJL010002862.1:0-177936 GCA_004026885.1 Lyroderma lyra | reverse complement strand
AGCCTCAGCGAGGCTGACTGGCTTGCCCTAGTTCATTTAAACAAAATATGGCAAATTAAAATCTAAGTGCCTTCACGTATAGTATCAGGGTGTCTTCACACATACTCTGCAAAGCACAGTTTACTTATTCAATGAGTATTTATTGAGCACTTGTTGTATGTCATTAGAGGCAGTGGGGATCAGAATTAAACAGTTACACAAAGTCTCTGCCCTCAACAAGTTCACATTCTCATAGAGGGGACTAACAGGAAACAAGGAAACAAGTAAAGAGCACAACTGCAAACAGCTAGTATTCATAACTGAGGGAGCCTGATCTGGGACCTAGGCCCGAGGCACAGAGTTTACGAAACAAGGAAGAGCCAAGCAGTGAGAAGTGGAAATAGAGCAGGCCCAGAGATATGTCGGCCAAGCAGGGAATGTTCCTGCACTCCAGGGGTCGGTTTGCCTGTGCGCATCGAAGCCAAAGGAGACACGAACAGGAGTTCGCAGCAAAGAAAGTAGAGGTTTCTTTAAGGAAATGGCCAAGTCCAGAGACACAGGTGAGCTGGTGCTCTTAAAACCTGGCTCCCTGATGGTGAGTAGTTACAGATCATAGAGGGCAAAACCACAAGACACCTTGATTTAGGGGTTTCCGGGTTATATTGGGTACTGATTGGTCAGAGGTGAGGTAAGGATAATAAATCATTTCTTCAGATCTTGAGGACAGTTCTGAGAGTTCTTCTGGAGTCGCTCTATCTGATCTTATGGAAAGTAGCCAGGGGGTCATTCCCCCTTAGGGCTCAGGAGCTGAAACATAACTTAGGTCAAGATGTTACCTTTAGCCTGCCAGAGGTCCAGACCTTGTGACCATCATTAGTGAGGTCCCAACTACTATCTTCTGCCTCAGGGTTTGCTGATTATGTGGGAGAAAGGCTAGGTCTTGCAGGGGCAGAGAGAGAGAGAAAGAATTTTAGGGTTAGGATTTAGAACTAAATTTAATCAATGTCATAAGGACCCCGGTTTCAGGAAGATTCCACACTAAGACCACATACTGTGTGGGCATTGGTTTAAGCACAGAATGGCAAACTTTTTTTGTAAAGGGTCAGATATTAAGTATGTTCAGCTTTGAGGGCTATATGTGAACACAGAATTAGATGATGCATAAATGAATGGGTGTAGCTGCATTCCCTTATAACTTTATATATGGACACTGACGTTTAGATTTCATTGTACACATCTTATATGTCACAAAATATCATTTTGCATTTGATGTTTTTAAAAGCCATTCTTGGGTTATGAGCCATTCAAAAACAAACAGCAGGCCAGATTAGGCTGCAGGCCATAGTTAATCAACCCCTGGTTTAAAGGGAGAGGCTGGTTGAGACAACGTCTATTGCTCTTAGAAGAACAGAGCGGGGGAAGGGTGGCCAAGAGTAAGAATAATACGTGCCTTCCACAGCTGCTGCTTCTCTCATTTCCTACTTGTAGTATTTGTTGTCCTCTTATCACTTTACTGTCACTCCGCCTTACTTCAAAAATCCTTGCAAAATCCTTTAGAATTGCATGATAACCACCAGAAACAATGCCTCTGAGGTACATAAAGAGCAAAGAATGAAATTTCTTAAAGAAATTTAAATATTGGCCGGAATAAGAAATACCTTTCCAATGACAACATGGTCATCATGGCCGCTCCTTTGGTTTGGAATTCACATTTCTTAGTTGGGTAACTGAATGTCAATTAATACTGTGTTTCAGACATCTGTTTTGATATAGTCCACCTGCCTATCACAAACCTGCCCATTGAAAGCAAACCCGTTGGGGTGGGGTGGCAGACCCTGCAGTGGAGAGATGTCCCCTTCCGCCACCATGCCCATGTCTGTTGCATGCCTCCAGTCTTTCCAGATTATGGTCTAACTTTTTTTTGTCAATCTGTCTACACCAGGTGATGAATCCAGTGGCTCAGGGAGTGGCAGTGGATGCATGGATGACGTGTGTCCCACAGAGTTTGAGTTTGTCACCACAGAGGCCCCTGCAGTTGATCCCGACAGGAGAGAAGTGGACTCTTCCGCAGCCCAGCTCGGCCACTCCCTGCTCTTAGCGTCCCTCGTCTGCGTCGCCCTGGCACTGCAGAGACTGTGCAGATAATCCTGGGTTTTTGGTCAGATGAAACTGCATTTTAGCTGTTTGAACAGCCAACTCACTTCTTTTCCTACACTCTTGGACAATGGACCATGCCACAAAAACTTCCTGTTTTCTATGAGAAGAGAGCAGTACTACAATACACCCTGCCTCCCTTTTTGTTTTCCCAAAGAGTACCGGGTGCCAGACTGGACTGCTCCCCCTTTCCCTCACTATCTGTGGGGACCTTGTTTATTCTAGAGAATTCTTACTCAAATCTTTCGTACCAGGAGACTTTCTTACCTTCATTTGCTTTTATGCTGCAGAAGTAAAGGAATCTCACGTTGTGAGTTTTTTCCCCCCATTTAAACAACAAAAAGGTAGGAAGAAAATAATTTTCTTCGTAAAATCAGGCCAGACCCCAAGACAACTGTATTTTCAACAAAGATGCAAACAAGAGAGAAAAATAAAAAGAGCTTTAACGCTACAAGTTCAGCATTGCCAGGTAACTCCCAGTGCAAGCTTTACTGTGACTAATTGGGTTTACAAATGCTATGGGGAGAAAGTTTGAATTTTTTTTTAATGTAGTGAAAATACACTGTTGTCTTGGAGGTATCATTTTACACTCCAACCACACAATACCAAACTGCTTAGAGGTACTGATACAAACTTCAGAATTCTGTCTTTAATATGAGAGCAAAAAAATTGCTACAATTCAGCACCTCTCTTGTACCCTGTCCGATTTCAATTGCAGTAATGGCACCATTCTCCTTAATTCTCTTAATGTCGGTCCACTGTATCCAATTGGCACAGATTTTTCCCCTTCATCTCAGTTATTAGTGGACACACTCATCAATTCATCTTCCTCAAAGGTCAGAATTGAAAATAATCTTCAACGATACAATCACTTTGCTTTATCCACAGGTTGGACATTAATTCAATGTTTCTGCGCCTGTGCTCATTACTTTCCCAAATGAAGAGTTGTTTTAATGAACTGATAAGCAATTAGATTCATTAAGTGAATTTACATTTTTTAACTATTTGCTTGTGTCAATTGGTTTCTGCATCACAAGGGCATTCTTTTACAAAATAACTCGCAACAAAAGTCAAGACAGGAAAAAATATATATATAGTATTGACATGGAGATTTCTTTCACTTTTTTAGTCTTAGTATGATCATCTATTTTTATATCTATATATATATAAATCACAGATTTTAACTTCTTAATTCCAAGCTCAGGGTTGACACACCTTTGTAACAAAAATGTTTTGTCAACCAGCTCTTCTTGTTTTGTGCTGCTCAGAGAAGGGATTCCTCAATGATCTGTGAGCACCAAGAATCAAGAAAGAGAACTTTTTACGTATCTAACTGTCCATTTATTAAAAGTTTGCCAGGGCACACCCTTTTGCATGAGCGTGCTTTGTCCTGGGTGCTCCAGACTGTACTGAGCTCATGGGGAGAGCCATGGTGTGCAAGACTTCACTGGTGATGGAAACTATGTGCGTAAAGAATGTGTTATTCACACAAAACCATTGCTTTCATGTACAACACCTTCAGCCTAGGATTCCCACTTGGCCCTTGGAAAAATGTCCTAACGTGAGAGGCCAATTTAGAGCCACAGCCTAAGTGATCCACCAAGTATGCCAAAGCTAGGCCCTATGTTCCCCCTGACAGAGATGAACAAAATAAACCAAACTGGGGCTTTATGCATACAGTTGGCTATCCATGTGTTTCTTGGTTTTTGTGATGCATCTGGGGTTGGGAAAAGCAATGTTTTAAGACACCATAGTATACCAGTCACATTTTAATTAACCCATTGACAGTAATGACACGTAAATGGTATTTGTCAATCTCCATTCTCATCAAAATTATAATTAGTTATTGATTTAGTCATCACATTTAAGTAGTACATATGTGGCACAATAGTACTAAGTATAATTGAGCACTTTTGCAAAACTGAAAGTATGTAGAAACATCTATCGCTATTTTACGCCTAATGAAATATGAAACATAGGACTCTAAGAGATTTTGTGGCATCTTTTCATTTAACTCTTTATGAAATTAACACTTAACTTAATTCAGCATTACAGACGTCTAGAGAGCCATCCATTTCACTGCCAAATTTCAGCTTCTTGTCACCAATTACACATAAAACATCTCTGCAAAGGACCAATCATTTATGTTGCTCATTTCATTGTACGTTCAGAAATCAGTATTGTCTTTTTCCAATATTTAAGGTGCAATACAAATTAAATCAACCTTAATTTTCCAGAATATTTAAGTGGTAATTTGTTTTATGGTTTTAAACTCCAAGTCTTCATTTTTGAAATGTTTCTGCATTTTCTTCTATGAAATAGATCAAAATGCCTTGTTTCCCCTGTGCTTTCATCCCAAATGGTTTGTGCATGTGTATGAGTACACATTATATTAATGAATATGAACCCATATTCTGCATACACTGAACACACCAATAATAGATAAATGCCTGCTTCATTTGTTTCAACACCTTCATTATCAATAGTATTCACGTGGGTGAGATGTAGTGATCTATATGAGCCAGGCAGAGAGCTGAAACGACTATCAGTTAATGATGCCACAATATTAATCATCTGCATGGATGTGGCCAAAATGTTATTCAAATTGTACTTTCTGGTTTTTATCATCTTAATATGTCATATGATTTTCAAACTAATTTAACATCAGAATTTTTTTCTTTTTTTTCTCTGTGGGAATTAGTTTAATCTAGTTGCTTCATTTCAGTAAGTATTTTGGAATCTCACCTCACCCCACCCCACCCCTAGCCAAATTAATTTCTCTTATTTCAGAATTGTGATAGGGGAAGCAATGATGCTCCATGATTTTTCATGACCTGCCCGCATTTGCTTTGATGTCCCCTAAATTCTGTAATGACATCACAACCTCCGTTATGAGTAGAGAAGAATGAGCTCACTGAAATCAGACTAGAAATTGTTGGGTGATGCTCATAATTGCAAACACTTAGCTTATTGAAGTGCCTCTATTTACATGTTTAGTTATAATATGTATTTTTCTAACAGAACTACACGTCTGTAATTGGTGTATATTATACTTTGTATATGTTATAACAAAAGCTAAACAGAGGCTAAAGTCTTTAGCAGAGAAGAAAGAATTACAAATTCATGAGTTAGAGCTCTGCTATGGTTCTGTATTAAAAGACAACCACGACAACCTTCTGTCATGTTAATGAAGGTCAAGTCAGTACTTTGATTATAGCCATGTAGAACAACCTTAGCAATAGCAATCTGACTCCCTTACAGTGACTTACCCAGATAAGTATCTTGCATTACCTGCTTTAATTGTAAGGGATAGAAAATACTACTTTGTCTACACTGAAAAACATTATTATTCATTGACAAACAGTAGTAATTATTAAAGTAACATTCTATAATTCAAACACACTGAAAATATTATTGGATGCAGAACCCCGATATTTAATTTATATTCCCTGCTGCAGACATTAGCCTACTTTAATTCTTTAGCCATTACATACATGTTTTGGCTATACACTGAACACCAACTAAAGTCCCCAAGGAGGAGTAAAAACTTAGTAAATTCCTTAGTGATTCTTTTGTTCCTTCTCTTTGTAAGGCTAGTTATCAGGTGGTTTGATTAAAAGTGGAAATGTTAGTGAATGCAAGTTTTGACTTCTCCAGAACTTGCAGAATTTCAAACTCATTTTCATTTCTTTACAGTCACTAACAGACCTTTTAACTTAAGAAAAAAAGAAAACAAGGCAGTTTAGCTTTGCCAGCAGAAATGTAAAGGAGACCATAACTTAAAAATCTGCTGTATGTTCCTCCTCGGTGGAGACATTAGTCAGTGTTTAGTTTTAGGCCAAGTTATACAAATGGAGTCTTGATTTGTACGCATTCTGAAGCCTTGCTATAGCATGGTTTGCTACAGCAAGGGAACTCAGCTAAGCATGGAACCATTGAACCTCATTCAAAGTTGAACAATTACTGGAATCTTGGACCTGGCCTTGCAGTGAGGAACTTCCATGAAAAGAAACTTAAACATGGCCTAATAGTGAGGTCTCTGTGTGCATAGCATAGTATACATGCAGGACAAATGTGTGCACCAATCAAACCTGAAATTTTATGTGACTGTCAAATGAATATTATTTGGGTTAAGATTTTTCATTTCTGATTTGGATAGAAAATTGCTATTACTCTTGTATTAAAATAGTTTTTAAAAATCTACCAGCGCCCTTCCTGGATTTTCTTAATTATTGTCATAGTCTAAATTTCAGTGATTTTGATTTTTTTGTTATTGCTATTTGAGAACTTGTTAAGAGCTGTAACATTAAGAGAGAGAGGGAGAGAACCACAGATTAAATCAGCACCACTCATCTAAGTACACTTGGCATTTGAAATCATAAACTTTTAAAACTTCAGAATAGTTAGAGCTTTCCAAATATGTCTGGAAGATATACTACCTCTCTTCATTTGTACTGATGTCAACTTTC
The DNA here is from genome assembly GCA_004026885.1 of Lyroderma lyra. Taxonomy (NCBI): domain Eukaryota; kingdom Metazoa; phylum Chordata; class Mammalia; order Chiroptera; family Megadermatidae; genus Lyroderma; species Lyroderma lyra. The sequence goes on along the minus strand of PVJL010002862.1, from coordinate 171,334 downwards.
TTCTCTAAGATAAAATTTAGTCACTTGAGAACTGATGTCAACACTTTATAAATGAGGTCAGAAAAATTAGATAATATCTGAAAGAATTAACATTTCCAAATTCAGTAAATTGAATTAATTTTCATATTTCTGAAAGTTTCTATGCTCTCAGGAATGCTAAATATTGTATAACATGCTAAAGATTTATTTACAAATATTTATTAAACTCTTATTCCATGCTAAATCTTCTCTAGGTGCTGATCACTGATTATCAAAAGCACCAATTGGAAATTACTCATTCTTTACTAAAGTTAACCATGATTATTACAAATGCATTGGTTATTTCAAGAATGGTATTTTAAATAAAGGAAACCATGTAAATAAATGTATCAAAAATACAACAATTAACTGGAAGCAACATTATTGTTTAGCTCACATTCTATGTCAGTTTATATTGAAAAAAATGATCTCTACAAAACAACTAAGGAATTTTCAGATAATTTTATATACAAAGCCAGAATATAACAAATTTCATGTGAATATAAAGTAAAAGCAACTTCATGGGAAGGAAAAACATCCATATGGTTTTGGGGATAAGTAATAAAACCACAGACACTTTTATGAGGTAACAACAATATTTATATTAATTTGCTCTTTGGATAAATTGGCTGAGATATAGTTAAAACATATACATAAATATGAACGATAATCTTGATATTTTAAAATACAAACTTGTGAAATAGTGGCACTTAGACATAGACATGTTGTTTCTTGAGAGCTAAAAATATGTAAGCACAAACTTGTCTATTCAATAGATATTCTCAATCCATTTAGTACACCTATCAGGGCTGTCTGAAAAAAATCCAGCCATAAACGCCTCTGTTTTTCATATTATGTGGCTGGATACTTTCTGGACATCCTTCATACATTTCCATTTCACGGACACATTTGTTTGCTGATATAAACACACAGCAAACATATTTTGTTGGCTCATTAATGGGGCATATAACAAAGCCAAGAGGAATTAGACGCCTGCCTTTCTAGCCTGTGTAAGGAGCTCACCCCCCTGCACAATAAAGCATAAAGCAGAGCAAGAAAATGGACATTTTACCCTGTGGGAGCTCAAGTTTGCAGAGAAACAGAAAGAAGGCAAACTGGATTTGAAACAATACTTACCTTGAATAAGCACAAGTGTCCGTGGAGTTTTAAATAAAAAATAAAAGTTGATCTAGGCGATAATAGTCATTCATTCTTTCAAGATATGTAATGAACAATCAACCATGTGCCAAACACAGTTCTGGGTGCCAGACCAAGACACAAGATTTTTACTCTCAGATCTTACGTCCTAATAGGGGAGAGACCAACAATGGAAGAAAATAAAAACAAGTTGATTTCAGAAAGTGGGAGGTGCCATAAAGGAACTAAAACAGGAAGTGGGATACTGACTTAGGAGGAGATTCTCCTTTAGATCAGTGATTCAGGAGAGCCTCTCCAGTGATAAGAGGTGATCTAATGACCGGAGGGAGACAGCCATTGCAGACCTGGGGACAGAGATTTTCAGGCAGAGAAAACAGCAAAATGCAAAGGTCTCAGCTCAGGAATGATCTTCGTGTACTCCAGCATGGCTGGGGACTAGGAAGTGAGTTCTCAGTGGTGGGAGATGGTTGGAGATCTGAGCAGGGGCAGCATGTTAAGTTTAATGGCTAGAGCCATGGTCTTTTACCGCCTGGTGAAGCCAAAACCCTGAAAGGACCCATCCCTATGCAGCAGCGCTGCTGGTAGCACTTAACAGCATTTTAAAGCATGTTTTAGCAAAGAATTATGCTAGTATCTTTATATACTTCATTTTCACAAGATCTCTATAATGTGGGAATAATAATGCCCATTCTATATTGAATGAAATAAAGCACAGTGAAATTAACTTGCCCAGTCACACAGGTGAGGCTGTGATATGAAATGAGGTCTACAACAACTAAGCAGAAAAGTGGCGATATATAAAAATAATTTTGGTTTTTTTAAATTACAAATTTGAATTATCTACGGATGTTCTTAATATTGGCAACAAGCACACAAACAGGAATCCACAGATATTTACTTGCACACAGGGTGTGCATTAAAATTTTATTTCAAGCCATAGTGCCATTTAGTTGGTTTCTGTTTAAATTTGTTTTCAAAATTAAAATTCTATGCAAATACATTACCAATTCTGGGTTCTTGCATAGTTTTTAACTTACACCTACTGTGAACCGAAGTTTGATGGCTAGGACAGGAACATATATATCAAATGTGCTTTCCCCTTGCTTGCATATTTGCCTTAAACATCATTCACAGAAAGAAAATCATCCACAGTGCTTTGCCCAGCTCTCAGTGGCTCTTCCCATACATTAGCCTTGTCTGTAATTTATCTATTCAGGTAATCCAGTGGACCCAAAATATAAATCAAAACAATACAACAATTACTCAATTCAAACAGACAACCAGTTTGGCTGCTTTGTTGACTAAATTGACTATTGCAAAGTCTACTTGTATGATCTTATCACTGAAGACCCAGCCAAATTGAGGTCCTGGTGATGGTTTTCTTAGTTAAAATTAAGACCAAAGTGTGAGGACTTATGTGCCTTTCTTCTTCGTGGAGTTAAAGCTTCCTTTATTGTTATATTCCACCTCATGCCTGATTAAAAGGCATGGGTCATTGCTCTTCTTACCTGAGAGAATCTGGGTTATTGATTACAGGTTTTATCCCTTTTAAACAGGTTATCTTTAGACATTTCAGAAAGGTAAGTGAATAACAAGTTAGAGAAAGATTTGTCTACAAAACTTTATTTCTCTTTCTTGATCTAAAATACTTCCTATTGACATAAAGCATCTCACCATAAAGGAAGCTTTCAAGTTTATTTTCTTTCATTGTCTTCATCAAACCTTCATGAATTAAGGAGGAATCATTGTCCCCATTTTGTAGCTCAGAGAAGCTACCTAGTGGAGCCAACCAAGTTCTCCCTATGTTTATTCTCTTCCTTTCAGCTTCTTCTGTCCCTCACCCCAGCCCACGCAAATCTTAAGAACTTCAATGTAAATCATTCTAGCTCCTAAAAACCCCTCACTAACTTATAAAGCCAGCCCAATAGCTCAACCACAGGAACCCAGTACCAAGTTTTTCCAAATTGAGTCTGGTAGAATGATACCCTGATACTTCTGATGCATCTCTGGTCCTGATCTACATTGTGAAAGAGCATACACCGAGCTCCTGCAGGTGAAAAATTAGATATCTTCAAATTATATTAAGCCAAAGAAGTTTCACCCAAACTGTTTTCATTAAAAACTTGTTAGTAACATAGTAATGATGTTATCGGTTTCTGTTAGTTTGAACCATTGCATATGAATTAGCATATTAACACTAATCTTACATAGCCAAAGATAAGCCCAGGTTTTGTGCATGTGTTTGTTTTTAAGCCTAAAAAATTTTTTTAATGGAAAAAGAGGGAAACTTTACATTGAGTAGTAAATTTTCAGACAGAGAGGATGAACTATGAGAAATGTGCAATCAAAATGGTTCCTCTGGGAAAGAATAAAAAAGACTTCCCCATGAAGTCCTCAGGAACAATCCTACGATCTTTGACCTTTGGCCTCCTTGTGCCTCAAGAGCAGGGAGAGTGGCCTAGGATGGCATGAAGGAAGTAAAATAAAAAAGACTAGAAATCCAGTGTCATTTGAAGCAAATGATGTCTCCTATACTTCTTTGTGCATATCTGAACCTTCGCTGTGAAAGTCTCCTCTCACAAAGATCTCTGCAGACAATAGAAAATAATGGTACTTAATGAAAAAACTTAAGAAGAAATATCATGGAGAATACCAAAAAGCATAGAAAAAAGGTGCTCAACATCACTAATCTTCAGGAAAATGCAAATCAAAACCATCATGAGATACCAGCTCACACCCAGCAGGATGACCACTCTCAATAAACAGAAAGTAAATGTTGGTGAAGGTTTAATGAAATTGGAACCCTTGTGGACTATGGATGTAAAATGTTTCGGCCACTGTGGAAAACAGTCAGAGGTTCTCTAAAAACCAAAATATACAATTACTATATGATCCAGCAATCCTACTGTTGCCAGCATATATCAAAAAAAAATTGAAAAATAAGATACTGAAGAGATATTAGCACTCTTATGTTCATTGCAGCATTAGTCACAATAGTCAAGAGGCAGACAAAACCTAAATGTCCATCAACAGATAAATTCATAAAGAAAATATGGTATATACATACAATGAAAAATTATTCAACCTTTAAAAACAAAGAAGTTCTAATGCATGCTACAACATAAAGGAATCTTAAGGATATAATGTTAAGTGAAGTAAACCAGTCACACATCCCCAAAAATACTGCATGATTCCACTTACATGAGAGAGCTCAATTTGTCAGGCTCTTAGAAATAGAAAGTAGAATGGTGGTTGGCAAGGGCTGGAAGGAGCGGGGACGTGAGTTGTTCAATAGGTTGTTTCAGTTTTGCAATGTGTAAACATTCTAGGGATCTGTTGGACAACAATGTGCATATCATTAACACTACTGTACTGTACACTTCAGAATTGTTAGGATGGTAAATTTTATGTTTTGAGTTTTTTACCACAATATAAATAAGAGAGAGAGAGAGAAAGGGCCTGTTTCCAGAAGTCCAGGGTCTAGTGTGTGTGACTACAGAACAAATTCACCAACAGCTGACTGTGTAATTGCTGTGATAAGTTCTGATAAAGGCTTCTACCAAGCACCACAGGAGTAAAGAAAGAGGCAAAAGGGTGCTATGGAAATAGAAATGGTTAAAAAAAAAAAAAGGAAAGAAATCACAGTGGAATTATGACAAGTTGAATTAATAAATACTCTTCTCCACTTACAAGGTGTAAATAAGAAGTTCGTATTTCCCAAATTGTCCTACAGACTCCATTACATCTGATGTTCCAGAATAATTATTAACAACATCTCTTTCAATTCTCCACAATGTCCCTGCTTTGAATAATAAATTACATGGTCACCCTAGCTAGGAATAATGGCTATTCATATGATCAGTTCAGTCAAATGTATGTAATACTTTATAATTTTTCAAAATATCCACTCAGCTGAAGAAGTACTGGGTAATGTTATTCACAATTAAACTTCCTTTTTATATCCACCCTTCTTGTTTGTATGAAAAAACGTCTGGAATCAGAATCAATAATCCCCAAACAACTTGAACGTTGTCAAGTATACTATGCAATCCCAACTCACAAATACCCAGCTCTAAACACTAGCCTGCTTCCATCTCAAAATGGACTACACTTGGAACCTGATCCCTGGTGATTGTCCACTCCTGCTTTTCAGCAAATTTTGCTGAATATGTCAGAGAACACAAAATCACTGATGGTGCTGCCACAGAAGTCGTATTTTGGTTCCATTTCCACTACTGGAATTATGTGATCTGAGGCATGATTTCCTCATTTGCCAGTGTTAGCAGTCCCATGACAACTACAATCATTTTCTTTTTTTGGTTTGTTTTTGTTGGTGGTGTTTTGTTTTGTTTTGTTTTGTTTTGTTTTGTTTTGTGTTTTTGAGTCACAGGTAAGAGCAAATTCTTGAGCACTATTGCTACATCAGACTTCTCAACCTTTCTCCTGCCTTAGCATGCAGGATACATAATGTTCACATCAAGTGGTATCAGTAACTTCCTATGCACTAAATGTAACTTCATCCCTTGTTTTCCCACTCAAATGAGCATATCAGAATGCAAGGAAGCAATAGACATGAAGTTATCAGAGAGCTAATGAGGAATTCACTCCAACTTATAGACAGCCAACCACAAATTTCACTCATTCAATTGTTGTTTCTAACAAACTGCTTGTAACACTTTCTAATTGATTCCTACATTGGATTTATAAAACTGTGTGCAGTTCCAGTTAACATCTGGGAGGATGTGTTCCAAAGAGAACAAAATGTAATATAAAAGTGCCACCTGCTGATACTGTAGGGGAGGAAAACTTTTTCTCTACCCTTCTAAGTTCTTAAGGCTGGTCTAATAATTAAATTGACATAAGGCAGATTAACAGAGAAAAACAAACTTAATTATGTACATACAGGAGCCCCACAAAGACAATGAGATTCCAGGATAAATTGAGCAATTGAGGTTTGCATGCCATCTTGAGCTAAGGAATAGGATATGGGCCTGGAGCTTCAAAAAGGAGGAGGGTAATTCACAGCATAATAAGCAGAGCAGATGTCTGGCAATTAGATGCTTGCCCTGTCATACAGATAGGTCAATCAGACAAAAAGTTATCTGTAGTAATAGCTCTCTTTCTGGGCCAGGCCCCTATCTAAACTTTTTTACGTAGTTAAGGGAGAGGCAAAAGTTTTTCTTGCATCTGCTGTGTCTTGATTGACTTCAGCTAAAAAGAGTTCATGTGCCAAAGTGGCACATTTTGGGGAGGGTCATTCTGAACCCCTTCAATACTCACAATATAAAAAGATACTTCTTAAATTGAAGGCCACTGGCAGTAAAAACTTACTCCTTGTATGGCACTCAGCTCTTTAAGGGTACTTCAAGCTCCCTTTTTCAGGAGCACCTATTCCTAAAGATTTTCTTTAAAGACATTGAACATGAATGTATAGATTTGCATTGTCTATGGAATTGAGATGAAGGTATTTACTAGAGTTAAAAATATTATACAAGACTTGCAGAATCTAACTAGTGATCTAAATTTAACTCATATATTTATACTATGATGTATGTTTAGGAAGATATATAATTGATCAAGACATACTCCCTCTCCTCAAGGAGAATATAACACCTACTAAAAACTAATAATAGAAGCAACACCAATAAGCACAATGCCTAGAAGCCCTTCCCATATATTAATTCATATGATTCCAAAAATAAAACATCCTTTATAAACTACTTGGTACTATTGTTGTCCTAAGTAGACAGATGAAGACACCAAGGCACAGATAAATTGACTTGCCCATGTTCAGCAAATACAGAAAAATGCTGAATCATTATTTATAAAAACCAATCTATGGAAACAACCTAAGTCTTCATCAGCAGAGAAAAAGGTAAAGAAGATGTAATATATAGAAGATAGGCAGATAGAAAGATAAAGTAATATGATTCAGTCATGAGAAAGAAAGAAATTCTGTCTTTTGTGGTCACGATGGACATTAAGGGCTTTATGGTAAGTGACGTAAGTCAGACAGAGAAAGACAAACACCGTATGATCTCACATATGTGGAATCTAAAAAAGTTGAACTCATAGAAAGAGAAAGTGAAATGGGAGTTACCAGGGGCTGGGGATTGGGGCAACTGGGGAGATTTCGATCAGAGGGTTCAAGCTGCCAGTTATCGATGAGTAAGTTCTGGGGGTCTAATGTACAGCATGGCAAATAGATAGTTAATAATACTATGTTTTGTAGTCGAAAGTTGCTAAGAGCGTAAATCCTAAACATTCCCACAGCAAAAAAGAAATGGTAGTTAGACGAGTGTGACTTAGCGATGTTAGCTAAGGCTGTGGTGGTAATCATTTTGCAGCATGTAAGTGCATCAAATCAACATGGTGTGCACCTTAAACTTACACAATGGTCTATGTCAATTATAACTCAATAAAGCTGGAAAAAAGAAAAGAAAACTGCTGCACGTCCCAGAGCTGGAAACGCAACACGGTTATTTGAAGAGGCACACAGCTCCGAACGAATGGAGGCAAAATTCTCCCTGCTGTGCAGTGGTACAAAGAGGGGAGGCTGCGTTTCGGAAATAATGATCTCGTGTTGGCTCCACTGCAGGCAACATGCATGAAAAATAGTCCATGATCGTCTCATTTCCATACATGCTTTTTCTCTGCCAAGATTTTTAAAATTGTATTTCCCGTACATACCCTGGGGTGTGGGGAGAATGCATAGCTCTGGGAGATATATATATGTATGGGTATGTATATATATGCACATACATATATACAGGTTAGAATAATTGATCAAATGGAGACCTAGGGGTCCTCTCCAATTCCCTAGACTCCAGAGCAGCAAACAAAGCAAAATATTGACTAGCAAAGCCCTGGTTCAATTTTCAGGTCGTGATGACATCAAGACAAACCACAATGGCTTGTGCTGTTTATGAGATCATCTAACCTCTTGACTGAATTACATCTTTACAATCATACTTTCCTATTTATTACCCTGTGTACAGCACTCCATTATCTAGAGTGCTGTCAGGAAATATCTTTGCAGCTGCTAAATTATCCTAATCACAACTCTTTTCTAACCCAGGCCTGCTCCAGGCTGCAGAGATGGGGAAGGAGCAGAGGGAAGAGGAGAGTTTTCAGTGACAACTAGAAGGAGGTGCTTGACATTTCTCCATGCTCCTGGGCAGTGCGACTGCCCTGTTCGGTGGCTACTTTGCCCTGAGCCTTTATTAACCCAGTGTGAAATATGGCAATTTCCTAAGCCGTGGTCATTAAAGTAAATACCATTTCTCCCCATAAGGCTCCTTTTAGCTGCTATGTTCTTTGTGCTTGTTGAGCTCATGATATTTTATGCCAAATACTTTAGAGACAGCACTCAGAAATGGCAGAGCAGCTAGACTGTGTAATGTGGTGTTCCCATCCATCAGGGGATGGGATAGGCTGCAGGGATGTTGCGTTTTGTATTTGCTTTTCATCCATTATGTGCTTCTTGCTGAGCCTGCCTTTTCTGCAAATATTGAAAACTGAGCTGACTAATGACTCTCTATTAACACCAACTCATGTCGGTGATTATGCATCTTTGGAAAGTACTTAATAAACACTATTAAAAGATTGTGCTTTACAGTGATGGCAATCACACCAGATGTGATCTTGTGTTGTTAGACAAAGGCAATCTTGAAAAGGTTTCAAGGTAACATTTAAAAAGTAATTCTATATTAGCTTTCCTAGCACGATGCCCCATAAGCGCTTAAAACACATAAGCGGTTTGAGTTCAGATAAGAGTGTGTTACCAGATGGCGACAGTAATTACCCTGTCCCCAAACTCAAATTGTACTTACCCTGCCTTTTGCCTATAAAGTTGCCAAGACAGTATCTAGCTTTTCTGACGGAGCACACCACTGCTTATATCCTGCTGGTACACGTATATTAATGAATGTGTGCTTTTATTAACAGTGTAAGACAAAATATTTCAATCATGTTGTTACACCTACTGCCTCATATAGATCATAAAGGACAAGGATAAAATTTAATTTGCAATAACTCTTTGGAGCCATAGTAATAGTCGCCCAGGAGTTCTTTGTCAGAGCGTCTCAGCTTTTCATTAAGTACTCAGCCACTAAATTCTTTTCAACTTCGGCAGAAGGAGCCAGGGAACATTTTAGGAGCTCTAGAAAAGGCATTTTCCTAATCTTCAAATTGTTGGAAAGACTCTTTAGCATCTGTTAAAATATGCTTTTCCTTCTAACCTGCCTGAAACTAATAGGGAGAAAATTCTGAGGTGTTTCTTAGGGAAGCAGTAAGAAATGGTGAGAGTGGTCTGTGCTGAGAAAACCACAATTGTAAAACATGAAAAAAGGAAGAGTTAAGTACCCTAAATGCTTAGGTATCTAATTTTCCTCTGACTGTGCCTTAGTGCTATTATTAAGAAGTCTGTGGGAAAGCAAGGCTGACCAGATGTACTGTTTGCAACAGGACAGAAAACACCAGTACTGTCCCGTTTGTACTGGCCAGCCTACTGACACCTTGACTTTTAGCCCAGTGAGACCAGGCTGACCGCACGTACCATTTGAAACGGGACAGTACTGCTGTTTTCTGTCCCATTGCAAATGGTACAATCTGGGCAGCCTAGGAAAAGCCCAAATGCAAGGGAGGGTCAACAGCAAGCAGGGGAGAAAAAAGTCAGCACATGGCTCTCTTTGGTCTGGAGAGGAGGAGGAGGAGGAAGCATGCGGGGGACCAGGACAGGAAGGCTCTTGCTGCGGGCCCCTTTATTATTTAGCCCCCTCGTTTCAGGGAGTGGCCTGCAGCAGTGCCTCCTTAAGCAGGAAATACAATTGGAAGAACTGTGAGATGTAAGGAGAGGGGGCGCCTATTAACGTAACTAAGGAGCGAGCCAGCATCACCTCACGGAGTTCCGGGTGCGATTCTGAGGTTCGTTCAGAGGGCAGCTGGTGAAGAAAACAGATCTGAGTGCACGGATCCCTGCCCCCAAAGCAGTCGGCAACCCTCTCTTTAAAATCCCCCAAAAGGTGTGCCCTTAAACCCTTGAGACTTGCTTTCTCGTGACTATTTTTAAACTAGGACTCAGAATCCCTACAAAGTCCCCCCTGGCGTTAAAAAGGATTAAAGACAATTGAAATGATACAGGCAAACTGTGTTTAACATTTCAGGAAGTCAGTCGTCTCCTTTTGGAGAATTGTAAACGAGGGCAGAAGGCAGGAAGATTTTATAGGGTAAAGAAGAAAGAACAGGGAAGAGAAAAAAATAAAAATATCTGATTGGCTGAGGCCACACGGTCAACCTTGTTGGGGCGACAAGACCCAGCGTCGCTGTGCTTTGAGGGGCGGGCTGCCTTGACGTCTTGCCTTTCTAGTCGAGCGGAGCACTGACAGCAACACAGAAGTTCGGTTTGCTGACGTGGCACCGGGCAGGCGCAGCCCCATCCCCGGCCCAGACAGTTCTTTCCAGGCGAGCAAATCTGGAGTTTGCCGGGGAAGCACCACGACCGAAACTTGCTGTCCCTTCAGGCCGTCAGCCCAGAAGCGCTTCCTGTTACGTTTATTCAACTCTGATGTCAACAACAGGAATTCACTCTGGAACTCTGCCTCTCTCTCTGTCGTGTACCCTGTCACCTCCGTGAAACCTTTACCCATGCCTTAGTTAACTTAACTTTATGAAATGACTTGTTAAAATTGCTGGCATCACAACAACTACGAAATCCTTTTTCTGCCCTGCCATTCCAATCGAGATTTTCATCTTCCTAAAATACACTGTGCTACGCACACACTTCGTGTTGCTTAGCTTCTCCTTTCATTCACATTTTATCCCACGAAGAGATGGAAGTTGGTTTGAAACTCTACATTAACTACGTAACTGGTATTTAACAGTTCAGTTTGTAACGTGTCTTCGTACTTTCCCCTCAGTACAGTCAATCCTCACGATTCCCAGATTCTGTACTTGCAAATTTGCCTACTATTTAAAAATCATTTGTAACCCCAAATCAATACTCAGGCATCTCCGTAGTCATTCACAGACATGCATATGCACAGAGTAGCGAGAAGCACAAGTCATTTCGTGCACACATCCCAGCTGAATGCCAAAAATGTGACGCTCTGCTCTCTCGTTTCAGCCGTCCTACTGTAAAAGCGTGTCCATTTTGCATTCTGTTTAGTCCATGTTTCTCATGTTTGTGCTTTTCGGTGGTGCTCGTGACGTTTAAATGGCCCCCAAGCACGGTGAGGAATAGCATTCCTCAGCTCCAGGAGTTTGTGAGGTGCCTCACAGGGAAAATATATGTTAGGTAAGCTTCGTTCAGGCGTGTTGCAGTGTTCTTTGGCTGGGAATTCAATGTTAATAAATCGACAATATATATTTAATAAGATGTCTTTAAACAGAAACACACATAAAACAAAGTTATGTGTTGATTAGTTAATGAAAATGTTGTGTCCAGAGGCTCGTAGGACCCTAACCCTCTATTGCCCCCAGGGGCAATGATTCAGTATTTGCTAATTCAGTGTTTGCCGGGACTTCATAGAGCATAGCTCCCGTGAATAACAAAGATGGACGGTATCATCAAAATTGCTGACCTCACATTCTCCCTCACTCAGTGACTTTAACCAAAACTGATAACATTTGTGATGATCTTCAGCTTAAATCAAATCCATTTTAAGGGGTTTGTGTTTTTTGTCTGTTTGTTTTGTTTTGTAGTCTCTTCTTTAGCATCTTAGATTATAGGTTTTTTTATAGTCTTGATTTCAGTCACAACTGGACCTCTCTAAGGCCATGCTTCCCATCTCCCCCTCCATTTGTAGGGTTCTGATGTCAATATGTGGGACTACTTGAGTGCAGAGGAGCCCTTCCTTGGAGTTTTTACCCACTTTGGCCCTGCCTCCAGCCCCAAGGTCTAAAAAAATCATTATCTTGGCTATAAATTGCTTATACTATCTCTCCTGTAACTCAGCTTTAAGGAATAAAGCAGATTGAAATGAACTATTATAAAGAATATTTGACCTGGGAACTCCACTGTTGCCCTATATGCCTTTGTAAAATAGAGTGAAATCTTCTCCTACTTCAGTCAATACCCCCAGGAGGCACAGCTACCTAATTTACCAGGCACATGGTAAAATTAAAATGTGGGGTACAGCTTTGTGGGTGTGTGACCTGTGAAGGCTCACAGGTCCCATGCTCAGAAGGGCCACATGCTCACTTTAATGCTCTACTGAGCTCTCTACCTTTGAGTGTATGTGCTTTCTTGGAGGCTCTGCTGCTAATTATAAAAGCCAGTGTATTCCTAGGTTTCAATTAGCTGCTAAGAAAGTCAGAACTAGATTGGGTGTCCCACTCTGTAATTAAATTATGTCATGAACAAGGTATCATCACTTCCTCTGCTCCTTTTGCTTCATGGTTGTCCTTTTGATTTTTTCAATTATCCCATTTTACACTGTATTTATCTTGGTCAGCCAAAGTTTTTGAAGATAGATTAAGGCAAAAATGCTATGGAAATAAAATGATCCTCTAGTCCTTTATATAATCACAAAAAGTGAACTTCAGATTCATTAGCTGAGATTCAGTGAATGGCTCCTGAACACTGCCTGTGTACCAGCACCATTCGTAGTGTCTTCATGAATATTACATAACTCAGTCCTTGCAACCAACCTATGAAGGCACTACCATTGCTTCAGGAAAGAAACTTGAGGTTCAGAGAACACGTATGATTTGCCCAAGGTCTAGAACTAGAAAATGTTAGAAAAAGCATTTAAACCCAGCTTTTTACTCTTAGCTTAGTGTTCTTCCTGTTACAATATGTAGTTTCTCCTCTTTCCCTTAGTGGAGTCTTGAGGATCATTTAATCCCCAATCCCCCAATTTTACAGATGGGCAAAATGGAGCTGGAAGAGGTCAGATTGCTTACCCAAGATCACGCTACCTACCGGCAGATGGAAGACTTGGGATTAGATGTCCCCAATCTCTTGTCTCTGAACCCACAATTGTGACTCTCCACATGCTTTTCAATATTTCCAATTTTCCTGACCTCTAGGGTCATGTTACAAATCTCATCACTTTAATTTGATGAGTTTGATGATTGCTTCCTGCAAATGAGTTCCCAAACCAGTAATTTCAGCTCTGAACTTGCTCCTGAATGCCAATTTGCATTTTTAATTTTCTAAAGGTCACTAATTCAAATTGTCAAAATTGTTATCTATTTCACTCAGTTATTTAACCAATGTTTACTAAATGTCTTCTACGTACTAGTGAGAGAAGTGCAGTTCATTTTGCTTAGATTTAACAGTTTAAATAAATAGACATTCTTTTGATATGTTTCATGGCCTAATGAAAACGAATTGTTGAGACTGAGACTACAGATTAAAATTAACCTTAGCCAAATACCATTTATCTGACAGCAGCCAATTCTAATTCTAATGCTAGTAAATACCCAAAGACATTGAAGTTTGAAACTCGACAAACAATATATTTTCCCAGAGACTGAAAATACATTCTAAACATTTTAATTACATCTCATCAGTCCCAAATAATTCTTGATATTTTTTCAGCATTTTTATTATTCTTTCTATTCTTTTCCTTGGTAATTAAACCCACAGTTAATTAGTTTATATTCCGTTGAGGTTAAATCTACCCCCACTTGATTTCCAGCTTTGTTCCAAATATATTAAGTTTGTGAAACGTATCACTAACATTAATCTTTCTCTTCTTTTTGCTTCCTTTTCGTTTTTCTAAAGTATTAAGCAGTAAACAGAAATTAAATATTTAAATAAATACACAAATACTATGGAGAAAAGAAAAAGCAACAACTCTTTTGAAAATGAGCAGTTGCCTGACAAGTGGCATTCTGTGCAACGTAGCTCACAATTTTCATTGGTTTGATGACATATGCAAATCCAGTGTACAATTTGTAAGGCAATCTAAGGGCATCAGTGCATAATTTTTGGAAGAATATGTTCTACCACAGTCAAATATGTGAAAGACAACAAATAAAAGAAGACCAAAAAAGACCTCTAGAAGGTTAAAATTGTAAGTTGAAACCTTAAAGTATCTAGACTCGTGCTAAGTAGGGGGCACGTGGCTCTGCAGGGGAGACCCTCTCCATTTCGCTTGCCTGTTCTTCAAGGCGATCAATAGCTCAAGCTCCAGATTGCGAGAGGTGGAGAGTCAGTCAACCCCTCCCCTTCCATCCAACTGACCCCCTTGTTTCCCTCTCCCACTTCAAAGCCAAACCAAGGGATGAAAACTAAGGAAAGGGCAGGACCCACGGTGAATCTGTAGTAAAGCCAACCTGAGCCCGCCATTGGAGTTCTTAATCTCTTAGAAGGAACTAAGAACTGGGAACATTTTCCCTGGCTTCCCTCACAGAAAAAAATGAAATTGGTAATGAAGCAGAAGTACCCTGTCAGTTGCTTAAAGTTCACTCACATTTAACATTTCACACACCATTTACATTCCAGTTCTCTCTCTACCAAGTGAAAAAGGCAGTGGTGCCCTTTGGGGCCTAACAGGATGGCTGGTTTTCCTTAAAGTACCTCTCTTGTCATCCCCTCCCTTCCCTTTTCTCCTCAGTCAGTGGTGAGGAGTCCCTGTGCCAAGTGAAACCATCTGTGGCTCAGTGACACTCTCGCCCCACCTGAGCATCAAGAAATCTCATAGTTTCTTCCATCATGAGTAAAAGACCACGATCCTACGGCAGAGCCCTGCATGGTTTTTCAGATACCTTCTAATACTCTGCAGAGCCAGTTTTTGAGTTTTTGAGCTGAGGTTGTTCGTCTCAATCGATGCAATTTAACCTGCAGCACCGGTTTCACACACTGAGCAGTCTCAAGAGCTTTGACAGGTGATATTAACATTTATTGATTAACCTCTTCATTCCAGGCTGTTATAGGCTGAATCATGTCCGTCCAATGTGAACTTTGTTGTCCTCTCAAAATTCATATATTGAAACCCCAAATCCCTAGGACCTCAGAGTATACTGATATGTGGACATAGTGCCTTTAAAGGGGTGCTTAAGTTAAAACGAGGCTGTTAGGGCAGGCCCTAATTCAATCTGACACCGGGAGTGCAAATGCAGGGAGGAAAGACCCTGAGAAGAGGCAGCAAGACAAAGAGAGAGGCCTCGGAGGAAACCAACCCTGCCAGCGTGTCGACCTTGGTCTTCCAGCCTCCAGAACTACAAGAAAATTGTTTAAATCACTCAGTCTAATACACAGTGTTCTGAAGAAGTCACACATATGAATTCAATTCATTCTTACAACCTGTGTGTTTACGGAGCAGGAAGAACATTTTTACTATTAGTATGAATGTATATATGTATGTATGGATGGATGGATATTTTTATTGCAGACAAGAAAACTAAAATCCAGGGCAGGTAAAAAATAAAAGTTAAAAAGAAAATATGAAGTGGCAAATAAGTGGTTGAGCTGGCACTGACACGCCTGTGTGGCATACGAACCAGTGCACACTACTGACCTTCTACACTCCCAGGAGCCCTTCCTTGGGCACTGATGTTTCTCTTGCAATCTTTAAGGATCAAAAAAAAATTTTTTTATTCAGTTGAAGGCATGGATTTTGGTGTCTGGAAATAAATAAATAAACCAGCTCCTCTGATCCTTACTTTATTTTTAAATTCCCTAAAGATGAGTTTAATCAATTAAGTTTGCTCATATTGTAAGATAAACCCCAAGTCAAACTGGCCTAGTTTTGTTTTTTTTTTAAGTAGCATACCTCTGGTTGCTTCAAACTCATCCTTATGGAGGCAAAACGGCTGTTATGATTCCAGACCTCCCATCTTCACACCCCATCACTCTGGGATTAGACCGTGCCTTTTGGCTTTATTTCCTAGAATCCTCAGTAGAGACCCCTTTCCACCGTTTTGGCTTTCAGTTTTACACTCATGGCTGGAACACTGCTGATAGGGGTATGGAACAAAGTAATCAGTTTAAGACCCTTAGATTCCTACCCAAATCACAGAACGGAGGGTCTCAGGATGGATGTGGGAGAGGCTTCTCCAAGCTGTGTTGGAGGTTACCAGGGCCTGGGGAGCGGGGAGAATGGGGAATTAGGTTAATAAGTACAGAGTGTCTGTTCAGGATGATGAAAACTTCTGAAACTGGATGGTGGTAATGGAGCACAACATTGTAAATGCAGTTTGTGCCATTGAATTGTACACTTAAAATGGTTATAGTGGCAAATTTCATATTATCTATTTTGCTACCAAAAAAACTAAAGTAAGTTAAAACTAAAATTTGAAACAACCTTCTGAGCACCTTTCCCTTCCATTCCACTTAAAGCCAGTGTTCGATCCCCAAAGTGCCTCTTTGCTATTGACGCTAGCCTTTGGGAGCCCTCCCTTACCACGGAATCAGTGCCAGCACCAACGGGCATGAAAAGAAATCTGCCAAATGTCAACAGAGAGAATTGTGTTCGGATGGTATTGAACACTGACTTGTGAGTGGGCCCGGGAGACACAGTGTTATTCATAGGAGCTGAGCACCCTTATCTCAGACCACCAGAGATTTCACACAGGGGCATAATTAAGGTCAAATCACTTATTGGTGGTTGGAATGGAAAAGAAATAGTCCTTTTTTTAATGAATATTTTCTGGTGGCAATTTTATTGTGCAGAGGAGGGGAACAAGTTCTAGCAGATAGAGCAAGCTGACAGAAACAGAACTGAGCTGTGGTGTCTTTGTTTTCTCCTGTGACTCCGTAAAGTTAGCTACATACTGAGAAGTCTCGGCAAAATCTTCCTGGGAGCAGAGTTCTTTCCTTCTGACAGCTACAACAAAAGTGAGCAGATTGCTCTGTGATAAAACACTCTGTGGCATCATCTCTCCAGCAAGCAGAAAACCAGGTCCAAGGCAGCCATCTAGCTGCAAGGTGCATTCACAGTGATTCGATGTTCTGAGTAGCTGTTGTTTGAAAACAATGAATTTACATCCATGACACCAGTGTCAACACAGGAATGATTTTATCATGCCTGCTTTTCGCAATGAAGCTGGGAAATGTGGGCTGTGACAGAATGAAGCAGAAAAGGAACAAATTTGCATGTTAGTGGGATAGAAGAGCACTTTGATTGTAGGAGAGACCCAATAATGCTGTCAAGTGCTGGCAGACAGCGCACCCACCAGATCTCTCTGGGCAGCTGACAGCACACGAGTTAGAGGCAGCACAGGATCAAAGAGTTGGGACGATCTCACATAAAAGTGTTAAAAACACAAAGAAGCCTGCAGCTTGATAAGAGGACATCACTGAGGAGAGAAATGAACAGAAAGAAAGAAAACGACCTTGAGTCTATGAAATGTTATGAGTCTCAGAATTGTAAAACATCTGAAATGAAAAGAAAATGTGCAGCTTAAATGGGAGTTTCAGAGCTGAGAAGGTTGGAGGTTGTATGCTTGCCATGACTGAAGGAGACAAAGGTACAACATGACGTAGATAACTGCACGGAATCTGATTTACGTTGCATTTCCGTTTTCAAGGCTGGTCGTTCGCTGCATGAGGAGGTCTGTGACTTAAAGCACCAACACATGTGCCTTTGAGCTAAACATGTGCCTCCTGGTGTGAAATGCAAGACTTTGAAATACAAACATTCTTTTAAGAAGAAAAATCTGATTAGTGGCAGTAGTCAAGACAAAACTTGCTTTGTAAGGAAGCAAAAATATCAAAAATGAAACATTAAGTAGAAACAAAAATAATAAACTCACTGTGCAAGAAACTAAGTTTTCATCCAAGTGACATGTACCAATAGGAAGTCAATCAATGATTCCCCTCTAGGGAACACTGCCGCTTCTGGCAGCATTCTAAGTGTTTCAAATCAGGCTCGCCAACTTCTAGTTTTCCGTTTTGGGGTTTTTTTTCAGGGGGAGGGGGCTGGTTGCCTTTGCTCTCCATGAGAACAGCTATTGTCACCGTGTCTAGAGTCCCAGTTCCAAGAAGAGAAGAGCAGGTAGGCAAGCTGGAAATTTGAGCCCCAATTTTTCCACTTAAAATTACTCAGGGCAAACAAATACCCGGCCCCCTGCCCATCTCTCCTTTAATCTTCCCCTGGGTACATGTACTAGAAGGCAAAGCTCTACCAAAACTAGCTAGAAACCATTTGTATTTTTTATTATTTGAATCTCTTTTTCAATCCCGTAATAGAAGATAAGCCGTTGTGGGCACCCCCGTAAATAGTTGTTTTTCTGGAAAAGTGAATTTTCCACATGAAGGGCATCATCTGGTACCACTCAAACTCACACCCATATTCAGATTTATATCTAGTTTCAATTCACTGATCCAGTGTTTTTTCTAAAAACTTTCCCCAAACTTACTAGCTTCTCAATAACAGTTTTTAATTGGGAAAAAAAAAAAAAGTCTCCCAAATCTCCAGCTGCAGTATAATCACATAAATAATATTTAACTAGATTATATCCTATGTGTGTTTGACCAGCATAAAAGAATTTTGCCGGTGGCCTGTAACATTTCCTGAAAAATCTATGGCTTGCTGGTGAACATTGAACATTTCAAAATACATTAAAAAGGAAATCCTAAAAGCCTTAATTATATGATTAGCTTGCCTGCACAAGAAATCATTTCCTTCTAAATATTGTGCTTTATCTGTTCTGATTTCTGAACTCATAGCAAATCTTCCAGTATTTGGGTTTTTTCTCTGACTCAGGCAATTAGCCACCGTAAAGGAAAATAGCCTTACCTATACCACAATGTGCAATGCTCTAATAAAACGCAAGAGGGCAGGTTTTGCTTTATTGTAAGCCCAATTCAGCTACATTGTTCATCAGAAAGGTCATTGTGCTAATTACATATTCAAAAATGCTCAATAGCATCCACAGTGAATGAGTAATCAGAGTGTGTACTTTGGCAGCAAATCTCTGGTATTTTAATAAAGAAGGACAAGTTTAAGCTTTTCTACAAGGCGGTATTTACAACACAGAGAGCAATTATATTTGGGAGACACTGTGATAAACCTCAAAAAAAGCAGAAAATAACTCAAAGAAAGGACCAAATTCAGTCATATTCTACCCAAGAAGTCTGACTTGAGTCAATGTGGCAAATAACACAGGTGGGTTAAGGGTTTCTACCGAATAGATATATTCTTGGTGAAAATATGTACAGCATACAGGCCTTGAACAGGAACCTTGTGTTTTTGTTTGTTTGGTCTTTTAGAAAATTTTAACTTATTCAATTACTTCCAATTTTCTTGTGTCTTAATTTTAAGATTTTGTTAAACTGCCTGCCAAAACATAATTAAATTCACAAAGGTTATTTTCAAGTCAAAGTATCATGACATCTTTGGAGAATTTCTAGAACAACTCTTGGGCACACCAGGGTAAGGAAGGCACTGGTTTTGCCCACAAACTCCTTCCAATGAAACAAGGTTTTTAAGACATCAGATAGTAGAGGGCTCTAAAATGACACTGTGAGGTTTTAACTTTCTAGCCTTGTCCTGCAAATGGTAGCATTAAGGCCTACCAATGGTAGAGAGAAGATACACCCAAGAAGAAAATATGTCTGAAAAGTGTATTCTTGTATATTAAGTTGTATGGAGTAAAATTCTACCTAGCATATGTCCAACTCAAAATCTGAAAGATACATTGCTATTGTGTGGTTCAAATTCTACTTTGAGATTAATTTATTCATTAGAAAATATTTATAGAATAGTCAGGATAAGCATAGCACTGTAGAAATAGGAAGAGCTCAACTTTGAGTTTTGCCGTTGCATCGAGGAGAGTAATTGTCGCCCACTGGGAGGTGAGTTGGTTCTTATATGTGCGTGTGGCAATTAACCATCAACATTTTCGGAATACTTGAAGTGCTCTGCTTCAATGGCATTGGAGCTGTGCAGAGAGGTGTACAACCTGACCTCTAGAAGCTTCAAGTCCAGATGTAGAAGTTTGACAAAACCATTACCTCCTTGGTTCTAACTTCCTTCTCTTGGGATCTCCAACAAGTTGACTGACCTGGAAGGCTTTCTAGGAAAATTGGAGTAGCTGCAGGACCCCTCCTCCCGGGTCAGTGACTTGTAGGAGCCACCTTACTACACCCCCACGCCAAGATCAGCCTATTGTTTGAAGGGAAATCAATAGCTGCTCTTCACCTGGTAAAAGACTGGTCTCTCCTTTGCCTACCTGTGGAGTGGAGAGCCAGGAAGTAGCAATTGCTTAGAAACTAAAAAGAAAGCAGAAACATCAGTTTAAGAACTTATTTTTAAAAGTAAAGTAGCTGTTATGTATTTTATATTTATTTTCAAAAAGTTATTCTGTATTACGTATATTTATATTGATATAGATAGATAGATAGAAATTGATGCTCATATATTAAAAAACAATAGTTCCCAACAGATGAACAATAATCAGCAAAGTAACATTTATTTTTATTTTCCTCTTTAGTAAGTTTTCCACTTCTTATTAATGTGAGATTAAAATTATTCATAAGATTATTATAATTAACAATGTTAAATCCTAAGCAAAACACACATTAATATAAAAGAATTTTAGAATTTAAGAAGAATTTAATTCACAAAAGCAAGAGGTTATTGGATTTTATTTCACTTCTGAATGTTAGTTTTATAAAAGCATTTCTTTTGAAATTATAATTCATATACATGTAATTTTTTTAATGCTGAAGATACAAAGTTACCTATTCATTTTCTTCAAAGTTGATTTTTTTTTCCTATTATTGAGAAGTATAGCCCTACAATGCTTGGTGATATTTTCTGAGTTTATTTGCATAATGTTCAATGTAAGTAAATATCAACTTTTTTATTCTATAAGTTTGTTCTACCTTTAAATTTGTTAAAAGGCATTCATCGTTGATATGTTGCAATGCTAGAAAATGTTAGAAAATGTTATTCCTCTTATATGAACTATAAAATTAAAAAATTATTTATCTTAGAAAGGCATTAAATATAATATTTATGAAAAGTTTTAAGCACTATAGATAAAAGTAGCTAAGTATAAATGACTACTCTTTACTTCTACCTCAGATAAATCTTGCTTTAAACAAATCTTATGAGAATATGATGTATGAAAATTCTGATATACCTAAAAGATAAGCTAGAGGTGGTTATTTCCTTTATAGAATTATTTATAATAGTTTACCTATAAAAAGCAATTTTAACAAATGATTGATTTACATATAACTTTTCAGGAACATTTCTACCACACACAACTATA
The DNA here is from genome assembly GCA_004026885.1 of Lyroderma lyra. NCBI lineage: Eukaryota > Metazoa > Chordata > Mammalia > Chiroptera > Megadermatidae > Lyroderma > Lyroderma lyra. The sequence goes on along the minus strand of PVJL010002862.1, from coordinate 149,986 downwards.
TATTTATTTTAATATATTTCTCACTTGGTGTAAAAATTGGATGTAAAAATGTATTCTCCAACAACCCTGAGTTGAGAGTATAAACTTTCCAAAGTGGAGCATGTTAATGAAATATTGTTGAATTTTCCATGAATACCATTAAAGGCAGGAACTGAGAGCTGCACATGTGGCTGTGGCTAGAAAGGATTCACCCCACGAAGAACTCCGGGCTATCTTGACGCTCCTCCGAAGGACCTACTCTCAAGCATACCTATAGTTTTATGAGATTCACTCAGACTCCAATTCAGTTCAGATTGGGCATTGTGTTCATTTCTCTGGCGTTTGCAGTTTCATCCCGGGGATAACACTGAGTATTGGTGAACCTTGACCTCTCTAGGCCCCCATATGTAGAGGGCAGCTCCAGGGGCCTCTTAACTCCCATTCTTTACACACATCCATTCCACAGAGAGGGGCTGAAGTGAGCAGACAGATAGATAGGCCACCTCCCAGAACTTCTGATGTACAGGTACCAGATATAAGCAGATTACATTTGCCTTGAAATCTCAATAACCATTAACTTCTCAGAAGTAGAGATCATCTTGGTAAGTCTAAACATCTTAATAAAGATTATGTCATTCTTATTTCTCCTGACCTGGACTACTTAGTGTACCATAGCCATTTAATTTGAAATTGTTGTATATTTTTAGGGACAGTTTGCTTTTAAATGATAAGACTTAATTCAGCAGCATTCATGAGTAATTGTCAGTATGGTACAGCATTAATAAATCTAAAGTCAACTCTTAAAAATAAGCCAAATGCATTTAGTGTGAGTCATTTTTCATCTGATGATACCTAGTAAAGGAATTAGTTCACAATCAGTCGAATGAGACCTTGGAGCAACAGAACTCTAATGAAATTTTCTGATGTTCAGGATTATAACCCCACCAGCCTTCTCCAGTCAGCCTTTCCTGGGAAGATGGTGTCTGTACTTGGTAATAGGTTTAAAGCAGCATACTAATTAACTAGAAAGCTCTGTAATTTAATCTTTCATCTATTTATTTATCACTATAGAATTTATGTTTATCCAGATATTAAATTTTGTGATATGTCTACTCTTAAGAACTGCAGACTTTTGATAAATTCTGCAAAGTCTAATTTACAAAAGAGAACTGAATTGATCATTCCTTCATTCTCCATTCTACTTAGAAAATAAGGCCTGTTTTCATCCTCAAGTCCATTTTAAAGGCTGGAGAGGAAAATAAGCCCCAAGAAGATCATCAGAAAGGCACTAAAAGTATAGATATTTATAACTAAAAGTGACCTTGGAGGCTCATGCAACCCCCGAACCCCACCCCATTGCAAATGAAGACACTTGGGCTAAGAGAGATTGAACCTTAATCTTGTCCAAGTCTCAAATTATACTGATCTCCAAATTACAATAAATTCATTCTATCAATCTTTTTTTTTCTTTTAGTGCTCTCAAAACACAAGGAGGCTTAATCAGTATGGGGAATTTCAATGAGAGACCACAAATCGTCAGCTCTTCCTTTGTTTGATCACAGAGATAGCTTCAAGCACTTTAGCTTGCATTTGCTACACAAAAAAAGCAAAACAGAAACAATAGCTAAGCATCTTCTGTGTTGGGGATTGTCACCACAACAGGAGGGGCTGTGCCAAAGATCTTCAATTAAAGGAAGAAAAGCGAGAATTAGTTTGTGCATTATCGGGGTCCCAACTACAGCTTGGCCAGCCTCTTCCCCAGGGTAAGGTGTGAGCACCCTAGGCTTCTTCTGTGTACCTCTTATTGCTTAAATGTGTCTCCATTAGGGGCGTGTATCCTTTCCGAAGTCTTCTATATTGAAGGAAAGCCAGCAGCATAAAAAGACCAACCAAAATCACCAGCATTCCCACAACCACTGACAGCGTGGTAGTCCAACTTGGAGTTTCTTCAACTGAAATTGAAGCAGAAAAAAAAAGTCTTCAGTTGGGATTTTCATCAGCTGAATATACTTCAAAAAGGAAAGAAACAACCAATTTGCCCTTAACATGCATTTTTGTTGATAAAGCTAAAACTATAGGGAACAAAATTTATCTTCTTCCTCACCAACTATTTATCATATCTACAATTCTTTTCTTGAGGATGTGGGAAATGGCATTCCATTACTTAAATACAGCTTATTGCATTTAAAATTCTTCTTACAATAAACACTTATGCAAAATAAAACTCCTCAAGGAAGAATATAACTACTAGAAATTCATTTGTAAAAGCGCATTCTAAAATGGTATCTGGGGAACTGCAAAATATCCAACCCTCCAGTGGAGAACTTCTGCTGTTATGTCTACCTTTTTATAGGATGATAAATGTGCAAGACTGTGGTAACAGGCTATTATAACGAGAGACATTCAATAGCAGGAGCTGGAGAAATTTGTACCCCCTTAGATGGTTATAAAAAAAAATCTGAATCTTCCACATGATAAATCAATCCTCTACTCAAATATATTTCCTAAGCGCTCTTTCACACAATTAATGTATTTCATTTTTACTATATCTGTGCCTATTTTCATTTCTTTAAAAATTGCCTTATCCTTGGCCAGCTGTTCATAAATTCACTTTCTCTGGACTGGGTTCTTCTGTACCCTACACCGATCTCAATGTGAGATGCTCCTTCCAGTTCTTTTTCTCCAGCCCCACAAAGGGCTCTGATCTATCCTGATTGGATTCCTCCAAGAAGATTTAAATTTGTCTCCTGCTACAGTCCAGAGGCATCTGTTGCCAGTCTCACCTTCTATTTTTTTTTTATTGTTTAATTTAATGGGGTGACATTGATTAGTAAAACTTACAGAGGTTGCAGGCATACAATTCTACAGCACATTGTCCACGTGTTGGGCTGCGTTCTGTGCTCACCACCCAGTCAGCTCTCCTTCCATCACCATATATTTGATTTCCTCTCCGTCCTCCCCCACAACTTCTTCAAACACAGATTTTTACTCTGTTGCTTTGTTCAGGAACCAAAAATGATTGCCTCTTGTTATTGTCCAAGCTCATCTGCCTAGCTTTTTGTTTTAATTATTACTTTTTAAAATTGTGGTAAAATACATACAACATATCCTTTATCATCATAACCATTTTTAAGTGTACAGTTCTGTGACCTGACATACACAATTCACATTATTGTGTAATTATCACCACTATCTATCCACAGAACTTTTTCATCTTGCAAAACTGAAATGGTAACTCACCACTTTTATCTCTCCAAATCCTGGCAACAATCATTCTATAATACTTTCTGTCTCTATGAATTTGACTACTCCAGGTAACTCATGTAAGTGGAATCATATAATTTTTGCCTTTTTGTGGCTGGTTATTTAAGTTGGCATAATGTCTTCAAGATTCATCCACATAATGTAGCATGTGACAAGATTCCCTTCTTTTTTAAGGCTGAATAATACTCCATCGCATAAATATACCACATGTGCTATCATCCATCAATGGACACTTGGTTTACTTCCACCTTTTGTCTACTGTGAATAATGCTGCTATGAACAGAGGTGTTCAGACACCTGTTTGAATGCTTGCTTTCAGTTCATTGGGGTATATATAATGCCAAGAAGTGGAATTGTTGGATATGATAAATCTATGTTTAATTTTTTGAGGAACTGCCGTATTGTTTTCCATAGAAGCTATACCGTCTTATATTTCAACCAGTACTATACAAGGGTTCCAATCCTTGTCAACACTGGCTATTTTCTGCTTTTTTGGTAGTAGCCATCCTAATGGGCATAAAGTGGTATCTCACTGTGGTTTCTACCCAGCTATTAAGGCCCTCAGTCATCAGGCCCTTCTCACAGATCCAACTTTAATTCACAGTAATCTTCTACCTAAGCCTTCTACTACAACCAGGCTTTCTTCTTCTCACAGTCCTCTGTGGAGACTACATGTGTCTCTCACAGTTCTGTACCCTGCCCTTCTTCAATCTAAAATGCTCCCTTCTTTCCCCCTCAGCTACCTAAGATTTACCATCTCTTTCATCTAGATCAAGACATACCTTTCTTCCCAATTCTCTCATTCCTGTCTCCAACTTTTGGTTACAGTTATATCTCCCCAGACAGGATTGTAAATTTCTTTGTCAAACCAATAAATGAATGTGAAATTTTATCTTCTAGTGAGTTAATGGATTGTGGGCATATTTAGACTCTCAGTCTGTATCTATTAATTGGCTGATTTCAGAGGAGGTAGCAACATGCTCAGCATGCATATTGCACATGTTTTGGTTATTACTATGTCCAATCCCAGAGAAAAAAGAAATAAGTTTCAAAGAGATATCCTCAGCTGCACAAAGAAATGAAACTTCAAATCAGTAAGGAAATAGCAGCAGCAGTTGCAGAACTAGAAGGAAAAGCAGAGGACAGATTCCAGGTCCTGAAAGACTCTGAAGTCAGAGAAAGAGAGAGGAGATGGGAGCTCAGAAATTGTCTTAATTACTTTGTAGGCTGAGTTTTAGGAAAGATGAAACAGACACTAGTGAAGAAAAGCCCCTGGCAGATAGATGGGCTGTGTGCTTTCAGCTCCGGGACAAATTAAGATACTTTTTGTTTTACCTTTCCTTTCTCAACCTGCTATAAGACTTTCTTTAATGAGGCATAATTAACATACAACATTATTAGTTTCAGGTGTACAACGAAATGATTCATCATACGTATATAATGCAAACTAAGATTCTTTAAATAGTGTGTGGACCCATATTGGGGTCCGGGCAAATTTAAAAAAATAAAGTGTGCCCCTATGTACATGTATCAAAATATCGTCCCATATTTTTTAACCAAGTGGGAAAAGCTAATAAAAAATCTACAATTTAGAAAAATGACTTAAAAACATTAATTTATAAACCATGCACTTGAAGGCCCATGCAGCCCAGTCTGTTAGCAGGCCATTGGCGACCTCACAAACCTTGCAGGGGCACCATGTGCTCGTTAGAAAACAAAATGATCTAGGTACAAAATAATACAGGAATATAAAACAAACAACAAAAGCCTATCTTTAATTTGATAGTGAATATTCATCATACATTTTTGGCATAGATTTTGTTTTTTAATTTGATTTCTATTATTATTTATCTCCATTACTAAAATTTTTGGCCTCCCCTTGAACTTGCACTGGAGACAAATGCTGCACTTGCCTCACCCTATCCACAAGGAGCTAGTGCACTTTCACTTCACTGGCTAGACATTTCTAACCATGGCCAGTTTTCAATTAATTCAGACAGAATTATCAAATTACATTTAGGAGTAGCTATCTCCTCTTAGAATAAAGTCTCTTAGCAACTGAATGGTCATGCACCTACTCCATTTTCTGATATTTAATTAGTAGTTTAAAGGCTCATTTTGCTAAATATATATATATATTCTAGAAAACTGCCAAAAAAAATGAGACATGAATGCTTCAATTTAAGGTCTTGGTTTACATTTTTATAAAAAGAAAGAAAGAAAGCTCCTTCAAAAGATGGATGATTCACCCACTTAGAAGTTGTATGAGCTACCTGGTAGATCAATGGCATAGCTGTAGCCAAGCTGGTCTGCAGTTAAAAAGAATTCCTCATTAGTCACCGGAGGGAAGAAAGGAACCATGTTATACATCCGATTGTGACCAATGGGTGCCAGCTCCTGAGGCCAGGCATCTGCAGAAGGATTAAATCTTTTCATCCACTCATCAAAAATGGCATCTGTAAAGCAATGAAGGACCTGCAAGACAGTTGAACATGACATTTAATGTTTATAGTACTATTTCAATTAGACCAATCTAATTGGACCACTCTCTAAAAATGGAATGGGGCTCTTCCTGACATGAGGAAGTTCTGTATACCCAATCTAACCTTAGCAACATACCTAAGGGCATTTGTAGTTAAGCATCCAAAGATGCATGACATCTCTCCCTGAACAGGATCATAAACCCTTTGTCAAGGGTTTATGAACAAATGACAGTTCTGTTGTAGATTTAACATTGGCTGGAACATTCGAAGTCTTCAACCAGTTCAGGTTAATTATTAAGTTCAGAAAAAAAGGTAAGTATGATGAGATACATATTCTAGTCAATTATCAGATGTTTTGGGTTTAACAGGAGAGAAACAAAAGGTCATGTTTACCAGTATTATAATATAAATGGACAAATAAAAAAAAGGAAGCATCTAAAATGGGTTTTCAAATTTTGCTCACCAGGAATACCCTTCTGTGTATTGGTTTTATAACCCTCTCATTTGAATTTTCAGTGTTATGCCAGCAAAAGTGAGTCTAAAAATGTTGAAATGTGCAGAGTGCTCATTCTCACTTTCTCAAGGAAGCTGTTAAAGTCCTTTTCAAATACAGCAATTATTACATGTTTTACAAGTTTCCACATGGATAGCACTGATTTCACCACCAGCTATAAATGTGAGAGTTTGGTTCAGGCTCTATGCCAGGCTGTTACAGTTCCTCTTTCATTCCTAGACTAAGTTCAAGGAGCTCAGAGACTATCTGCTTTTCTTTCCCTCTCTGCCCCTAGCACCTGTCACCCCAGGCCTGTCACACGGGAGCAGCAAGGTACTTACTTCAATCTTATTAATGAATTCCTTCATCCATTCACCACTATTCCTTATACCCTAAGTATAGCACTGGTCAAATCATACTATATGTGTTATTTATTGATCTATGTCCCCTAACAAGACCCCTAGCTCCTAAACATCAGAGATGAGGTCTTTTCACCTTGGAAGCCTCAAGTTTAGCATGTCACCTAGACAGGGTCGATGCTTAATAAGTATTTGTTGGCTGACAACAGTGCCATGCAAAGTAGTTGTATTTTTTTGTACAGTCTCCCATAACAGGCCCCTTTCTAGCTAATGCTTTTTCTTCAGTCTTTCAAGGACAAACTCAATGGTCCCTTGCTCTGAAACATCTTTCCTGATTGTCACCAGTGTGAATTCTTCACTTTTTGCACTTCTCAGCCTCTTTAATTGCATTGCCCTTCTGGTTTGTATTACAGTTGTTTAATAGGTAACATTGTCATAGCTTACCCGAGTTTCCTTGTAGTTAGTTGTTCCTGCTCAGGTGACAGGGAGAGCTTTCTACCTGTATTGTCTCAAGTGGCTGCATTCAGAATAGTAACAGGAATCAAGTGATTCACCAAAGGGATTTCTTTTTTTTTGTCCTGAATGGATTTTTAAAGTTTATGGCAGAGACAATCATCTTAAAAACCAAAATATCAAATTATAAGACCTGGGCTTTTAGAGAGCTAAAAGAGTTTTGAATTCAAAATCATGACTTTGAGTAAGAAAATTTAAGCTCCAAAGGAATAAAGGCATAGTTTATTGCAAAAGCAACAACTTGGAAAGTATAATTGATAATGCAAGTGATCCATGTTTTCTACAAATAGAATTAAAAAAAAAAAGTCATCTTTGAGAAAGGTCCTCAGCCCTGCAAAAGGAGCTAAGTATTTGCTGTTGGTGAATCTCCCTGAAAAAAAGTATCACATGCTCTATGTCCTGGCAAGTTCAGGTAAGGTCAGAAGGTTCCCAGAGAGGGAAGGGTGCTTCATCTTCCAAGTATGGCCTGGAGAGCCTGCAACACTCAAATAAAAGTTTTGCTTCAAGCATGGAGCCCAAGCAATAGAGGTAGAATGTCTCAGGGTGGTAAGCACTGTTGGCTGCTTATTCAATACACATTATTCCCCTCTTCCTCCTCAGCAACTTCCTTTGTATTTGGTATGAGGCAAGGTGCCAAGCCGTCCATGCGATTTAACTGGAAGTCACTGGATAGAACTTCTGAGAGAAACTCTTTAAAGGTGGTTGCTTCAGTCTGAAAGTGTCCCTTTTTTCTCTTTCCATTTCTTTTTGCTGCTTTCTAGAACATGAATGGCCAACCAGCAAAGTTAAGAAAAGAAGTCACTCACCAAAGATGGTAAAGCAAAAAGATAGAAAGTGTCCGGGATGACTATGGAGATACTATACTAGTCTGGACTATCTGCCAGTGGAGCTCTTTTACTTAAAAAGAAAAATAAATAAACCTCTTTTTTGTTTAAGCTTCTGTACTTTGGGTTTTCTGTCCTAAGCAACTGTACTAAATCCTAAGTGATACATGGGGAAAGTGGCTAGGGCTGTATACAATGCATTTTCCAAAGAAAATACATGTTTCTTGAACTTTTAGATACTGTCTGAATTCAAGTCAAAGATCAAATTGTAATTAGAAAAAGAGTCAAGAGACTCTCAGGACATAAAAAGAAAAATCCAGATTCAGTGCTGCAAGAGGCAAGTAACTTTTGGAAAGCACCAGAAATCATCCAGTGGAAAGTGTAAATAATTAAAGTGGGGACAAGACTCTAAAGCAATTCATAATTTGGAGAGATAAAAGAACAGAAAAAGTAATAAGGAGAGATTCTCAGAAAGGCTGTAAAACATTACACAACAAATGTTCTGGTAGGAACTCTATACAGAGTATCCAATTTATAGAACCTATGTTTTTTTTAAAAAAGGCTAGTGTATGCCAAGATGATGTAAAGTTTGTAAGACACAAGTTGAAAATGAGCTTAGTTAATATTTCTGTAAAGGTCAAATGATTTGAGGGTAATAAATAAATTCCAAAGTAAAGTAGAAGTATCCTGTTGTTGCTTCATATCTGCTATAGAGATACAGAGCTATACTTTTGCATTAAAAATGGAGCGCTTCAGAAATGAAGCTACAAATTGTGGTATACAAACCTATTCTATCTTGTTGCCACAAAATAAAGGTAAGCGCAGTAAGGAAAAAACACTAAATTTCAACTTGAAGGCATTAGTGAAGAAAATGTGATTACATGGATTTTCAAGGTAAAAATTTGTAAATGTAATCCATGCAGAAAGAAGCAATTCATCAACAAATATTGTGCTTACAGGCATAAAGAAACTTAATAAAATACAAGGAAAATATGTATAGTTTTCTCAAGATCATTGGAGGATAAAGTTACTATCAATCTTAACCTTAACTTAGAGGCCTGCAAATTCAGAGTCCTGCCACACTGGTGATAGGAAAAGAGTACAGTGGACTCTCAGTTAACCGGCACCCATGGGAATTGTTAGATACCGGATAAATGTAAGTAGACTCTCCATTAACTGGAACTCAAGCAACTGGCAAAATCTCAAGCAACGCAACCTGTTGCCTGAGGGTGCCAGTTGCCTGAGTTTTGGTTCACAGAGAGTCTGTTGTATTTGCATCTGGGGTAACAGTGCTGTGAGCTGGCTGCAAAGACATTTCTCCATTACCACAGACCAGCACACCCTGTTTTCACCACTTGAGCTCACACATACTATCCAGAAGGCACCATTCCCAATCAGAGTGGATCTTGCCATGGTAATGATAACGCTCTGGACCTCTGAGAATTCGTATGTGACTGCTTAAAACTCACATGCTCAATACACAGGTTCATATGGGAAGTTCCAATTTAAGACTTGAGGTAGAAGGCGTAAGTAAAACATTGGGTCTGAATTTCTAAGAGAATTCCTAACAGTAATCCCTAAATAACATATTTAATCCTGCTTGTTATTTTATGGTAATATTTATTTATTCTTGCCTTCTTTTGTCACGGATTTGCAGCACTGTGTAACTGGGACGTTATTTTTACATTCCTCTATGTGAGCCTTATGTAATAGTATGAAATAGTTAAACAAGCTTCTACTTGGCTAACGAAACTCTGCCCCAGAGAGATACGTTCTCCACACACAGCGCGTTTAGGGAGAGACAACAAAAATAAAACAAAAGGACATTTGAACAATAATAGAGTCTTCTAGGCAGTGCACAGTGGTGTGTGTGTCCCACTTTGCTATACAGCAGGTCCTCGAATAAGGCATTTGGTTCAACATCTTTTCATTAGAACATTGATGAAAGAAAAATTGATTCCTGCTGCAACCCCCATCCCTGGAGCTAACACTTTCTCCCGTCTGTATGGAATTTCCCCAGGGATTCCGGTTTCTTCCCACATCCCCAGGATTCTCAGAGTAGGCATGTCTATATTGTCCCGTCTGAGTGAGTGTGGACATGGGGTCCATGTGCCCTGTGATGGAAGGGTGTCCTGTCCGGCGCGCCTTTCCCCCTTGTACCCCAAGCTGCTGGCATAGGCCTCTGCCACCTGGAACCCTGAACTGAAATAAACGAGATGGAAAATAATTCTCTTACTTGTTTTTTTATTTATCTTTCTTTTTTTGTTTTTTTTGCTTTTTTTTTGGTATGTGGGTAGCTCCCTGGCTGGGAATCGAACCCAGGCCGCAGCGCTGACAGCGCCAGCTCCGAAGCCTTAAGCCACTACACCATCAGGGAACTCCTATTTATCTTTTTTAAATGTATGAACAGCTCACGTTTATTTCAATATTTAATATTAGAAGCATTTTGGTTTTTATTAAGAAATTTGGTGATGTTTTTGTGACTAGAAATTGACCCTTTTGGACCAATACAAGAGACTGTCACTGTTTTGAAAGTGACAGTCTGCCTTCCGGATAGGTAAGAATTATTGTGACACTCAATCATAGAATAAACCCTATTTCCTGACACCATCCAATCCAGGCCAAAAGCCTGCTACCTTAAACCCTTCCAGAAATGCCAAACACCAGCCCAAATCGTTTCACTCCTTTTCTGATGCCACAGTTATGCGGTCTGTCCCTGCACCAAGCAGTAAACCTTACAGGTCCCACTACAGCTGTGTTTCTAGTCGTCCCGGGCTGGAGGGCACTGAATAAGAGCAGTAGAGATAATGTGGCCCTGACTTGCCCTCCCCCCCATTCCGGGTGCCTCAACAGAGCCCCTTGGTGAACATATTTTTTAAACTAGTAAAGCTTGTATTCTAATATTTACAAGCTTGTTGTGAAGATCCTTCTGTTTTTCCTTTTGTTTTAAAGTGAAACAGAAATCAGGCTCAAATACATCAAGGGAGCTAATCACACTTACATGCCAGCTACTATGTCACAGAAAGAGACCGTCTAAGAAGACAGAGACAGAGAGCGCCCATCGTTTGAGCCCCCCAGATCAGCAGTGCCTGAAGCCAGCAGCATGCCTGAGTTTCCCAGGAAAATACTACATTTAATTTTATCCTAAATGAGCATGAGTTGCATCTCTGTTCATTTGCAAACAAAAGAGACAGGACCAAATGTATCTTCAAGTTTCCAAATTGGCTCAGCTCCATTTGTCTGATTAGCCCTACCAACTTCTTTTACATATTAGACGCCTCCTGCAATTGGGGGTGGGTAGTGGCCACATATCCCCCCGTCCCAGGTAAACTTGGTACTAGGTGGTATGTAATCAATCATGAAAGCAACTATAAGGCCAAATCCGGGTAAACGTACCAGCACTTACTAGCAAATGGACACGGAAGGAGTGAAGGACCCTGACCTCATTCCCCAGAGAAGTCCACGCGCTCCTCTGACGAGTGTCTTCGTGGAGGAGTCACTCCAAAGTGGACACAACGATATTCTGACCACAGAAGTAGCTGGTTTTTAATCAGAATCTTTTGTGAAGTGAGGGAGCCAGGACCAAACACCAAACACAGCTTTGGGGTTCCTGGCCTGCTTCGAAGGGGCCCGATAGTCCAGCTTCAGGCAAAGGTCACGGGACCTGCGAGGCCCCTCCAGCCCTCCACTAATCTCCAACACCACTCATTTCACCAATTAAAGATCATTTGCCATTATGCTAATTTATGCATAAATTATGCTAAATTATGATATAATTTATAACATCATTATGCTGACTTATGACTCCAACGGTGGACTCTAAACTCCTATCTAGGGTCATCCCAAAGCCCCAGTTTCTGATGAGGGAACTTCGCATGCTGTCTGACCACTCCTGTGGTGCAGATTAAAATTAATTCACGTATACCCACATTCCACTGTTCACACAGAGAATAAACACACCCCAAATGTTCATCAGAGTGAAAAGCAAATAAATCTAACATATTATCTAGAAAGTTCTGCATCTCTTCTGAGTCTTTGAACATACCACAAAAATGGGATCATTGGCGGCAGAATGTGGCAAAGCGCTGGTTCCGTTCAGGAAGGAATGGACCAAGTTATGAAGGCTCATCACTTGAGAGTCCAGCGTGCCGTCGGCTTTGTCAAACCCTTCCAGGGCGTTCCTGAAATCGGTATATCAGCAACAATAGTTACAGATTGATAATAGTTCCAGCCTCAATAATAGTCTTCTGATTGGAGACTGGGTAAGGAGATGGGAAGCTCTGTCGTGGCTCATTAACTAAGAATTAACCCCTTTAATGCTGACCTCCTGTGAGGGGAGGGAACCCTTCATCAGTGCTTCTCCTGCACCTGCTCAGCTGGAGGCTCGCTCTTCTGCGTAACGTATGGCCATCGTTCACCTTCAGAGATGTTTCCATGCCAGCTTATGAACTCTTACAGGGCAGTTTTCTTCAGATTTTTATTGCCAGGGCTCAATACCAATAAATACTTTTGAATTAATAAATAAGCTTACATTCCTATTTCTTAACTAAATAGACCTGCAGCTTGGCTGTAATTCATTCAGTGTCCTAAACATAACCCGAAATCCCCCCCTTTTTTTCTCCTCCTTGTTTTTAGGAAATTCTAATTGTCCACACTCTAACTCAGTGACCTTCAAATTTAAGAATTCAGCAGAGTTACTGGGGTGGCGGGGGGGGAGGGCACTTATTTCATGCTCCACTTCTGGAGTTTCTGATTCAGTAGGTGCAGGCCTAACAATCTGCATTTCTAGCAAACTCCTAGGGGTGACAATTATGATTGTCTGAGTACCACATTTTGAGAACTACTCCCTTAAATCTATGAATATATGGAATGCAATCTGTGTCAATAGCATTTTTATCACAATAAAAAGCTAATACATGTTTATTTTCAAGACGATCTTAAATGTTGCCCTTTACCTCATCTTTGACACTACTCTTAGACAGACTGGGGTTCCACCTTATTACAAACCCTGAACCCTGCTACACTTAGCACACACAGCCTCTACATTTAAGTTTAGTTTACTCTACACCTGGCCCCTGCCAAAGCCATCACTTGTATAATTTCAAAACAGATGAGAGATGTAGTCAATGGTTTTGTAATAGCTATGTAAGGCGTCAGGTGGATAGTGGACTTATTGGGGTTACCACATTGTGAGGTATGTAAATGTCTAATTATTATGTTTTATATGCCTGAAACTAATAAGGAGAGAGAGAGAGAGAGAGAGAGAGAGAATGAATCCAATTTGAGAGAAGACTATTCACCATTTCTTTTTGGAATCTCATTCATCTTTGGTTAAAATCTTATTTATATCCATACATATTTGTCTTAATTCTTAAAGTCTTTTTAGAGGAAGAGAATTATTAGTTGGCCTTTAAATTTCAAGCATTGTAGTGTAGTTGCTATGTTATAATTCAAGTTGCAGTTAGTCTGGAATACTCCTCTGAGATCTCAAACCTTAATATTAAGGTCTATGGCTGATAATTGTTTTGGTTTTCTTTTCTTAACAAAAGATAGAGAAGTAAAAGAAAGAGCATGAGCAAGCATTTTTTAAAATCCTATATTTAATGAGGTACCCTGGTTCTGAAGACTGTACTTACATATGTACAGAAATTAGAATTACAAAAGATGATTTTAAATAGAAGAGATCTAAGTTAGAAGAGATTAAAACTGCACTGTTAATTATAGTGGGTGGATGATGACTTTCCTCTCTCTGATCCCTTGTTATCCTCTTATCAAAAGGCTTAGTTTTGTGAATGTCTCCCAACACTTGGATTTCCTTCTATTTCATTACAACCACAGTCATGAAAACCCAGAAGTGTTGTGAAGTTACAGCCCTGCAGAGCTCAGACCACCAACCTGAAGCTGAAGGTAGAGTTCTGGAAGAAAGGAGGATTATCAAACTGGTTGAGAGACAGACAATCTTGTATATCTTTTAAGGTTGGCAGTTTCTCATTGTTTCTTCCCACTTGATTTCTTCTCAACAAACCTTCATATGTTCCATTACACAGGGTGACCCGGCGGTTGTAGTCATCTAAACTAAGATTTGTAAGGGGGATAAAAATTATGTGTAGAAAGCATCATAACTTGGGCTGAGACAACCAATCAGAGTGATCCGATAAAATAAATTTATCAGTTAACCAGCGTCAAAAATATGGGGTCAAAGTACTCCCTCCAAAAGTAATTATAAAGAGTTTCAAAATCACAGATGCAAAAACACATATTAAACAATATGCATAAGATTATCATTCTACTGTACAGGCAATAAGAGGGTTTACAGGCAAATGGTGACTCCTATTAGGTGCACTGAATCTTAAGTAACTGAAGAGAGAAGAAGGTGACCAGTATTTTACTGCACTGAGCCAATTTGGGCAAAAGGGCTCATGTAACGTGGAAAAAGCATTTTAGGCATGTTGATGGCACATGAGGGCAGTCTGAATGAAATCAGATAAAACAGCATGGAGTAGAGGTGTCAGGAAACACGCTGCATTAGAAAATGTTCTAAGGCATTACAGATGGTTATATAGCAAACGTGGAGGCTGGGACGGTCCTGTGGCCACTGGGGAATATATTCTACATTACATGCCTGTTGTAGCCTGAAGCTCCCCATCGAAGTGTTTTCACTGATAGAGATATAAGTTTAATGCTGTTTCTGTGTGAGTTGTAGTGGGTAAGAAGACAGTACTGGGCATGTGAGAATAGAATTGGCACACACAGGAGGATGCAAAAGGAAAAAAAAGGCCTCCAAGGCAGCACTTTTCAAGTGTGTTCAAGTGAGATGGTCTGTGACATAAAGGTGTCAGGGTCAGGTAAGTTTAGGCCCCTGTGGAAGAACAGTAATATGCTCACATAAGGAGTGCACTGAGTCATTGTAACCTTAAGAGAGAATAAACAAACAAACAAACAAACTTGTTAACACAGAAGTTTCTAAATTTATTTGATCATAGAAATCTCTTTTCACATACTACATGTTAATACCTCACAGCACTGTGAGCAATGGTACTTCATGGAATTATGCGAAGTTACGTAAAAAGCACTGGTCATGCCCCTCTGTAGTGTGGAGCACTGTGGGAGGCTGTGGGAAAAGCTTAGGAGGTAGAAGATGGGATCCCTGCTAGCTAGGCCTAGACCCCTGAAAACACACACACATGCCCAGCCCTGGGCACGTGACAATGAAGCTCTGTGCTGGGGAGTAGTCAAAAGACACGGGACAGGGGAGCTAGAGCATTGGGGTTAAAAACAGGATTCCGGAGGAAATAATTGAATAAAGGAAGGTAAACGAGCCTCTTGGGGAATCTTTTTCTGAGATCTGTGCCAGGAAAGAGAACAAGTTCAAGGCATCCCTGAGGACAGAATTCTTCTTGAGCCACACATAGCTGACTACCTGCTTCTGTGTTCTTTAGAACTTAGAGCTTATTCTCCCACTGGCCCGTCCCCTGTCTGTCTCAACTCCCAGCACCCCGTGGCCAGACACACCAGACTGCTTCCGGAGACTTTTCTAGCTTCACACACAATGTTCCCTCCACCTAGGACACATTCACCCCTCTCCCCTATCTGTTGACATCTGTGCCTCCTTAAAGGCTCAGAATAATCGTATCCACCTCTTAAAGCATTTCCCTGACTCTTCTTCTTGGCTTTGCACATACATCTATCCCGATACTTCTCAGGTTGTATTATAATTTGCATATAAGCAATCCACCTTTGTAAATATAAACCAACATTCAAAGGGGAAGCTACATTTTGTTCATCCTGGCATTCCCAGCACTATTACACTGCTTAGAACGTGGCCGGTGCTTAAGAAATGCTGGCTGAATGCAGGAACTACTAATTTTAAAACAGTTGATCTCACAATGACAGTTACGTATATTCAATTCACAAATGTGATTTTCATACCTCCATTCTTTTATTTAAAGGGCTTAGAATTTTTAAAAATGCCACCACCCCAGGAAAATCATTTCCAGGAACATGTAAATGGAACCTCACATGCATTAGCAACAGAAATAAATGCAAGTGGCTTTCCATGTCTCAGACTTAGGAAGACAAGTTCTCTGGATGTCCACCCCAGGTACAGATGTGATTGATTACCTATCACAGATGACTTCCCAGCTGGAGAACCTTGAGTTCTGACTAATCAGGGTTGGATCGTCTCGTCTTGCTGCCCCGAACAGTTGATCTGTACACACATCACACTCGTTCCTCCCCGTGGCGAAGTTCCAGTAGGGCAGAGCAAAGGACGCATTGCCGATGAGTCGCTAGAAGCAGAAGGCATGCCTAGTCATTTAATTCATGCCATCAGATACGACACCAAAGTGTACAAAGCAAACACTGATCGGGGTTCTCACCAAATGTATAGCAAAATTTAAAGAATTAAAGGTACAGTTTTCACCAACCTGAAGATCTCTTTCCAGCCACAATAAATGGTACCGGTGCCAGGTGACAAAGGCAGGTCCTTGGTGGGAGAAATCTATGGCCTTGTATGGGCGCCCTGGTCCTAAAACAATTGGGAAACTAATTAGACCTCACAGAATGTAGAGTTCTTTTAAATGTTAAACTATGCTGACCAGCTGTACCATTTTAAATGGGACATACAACAATAGTACTGTCCTGTGTCAAATGGCATATATGGCCAGCCTAGTCTCACTGGGCTAAATGCAAGGTAGCTGCAGGCGAATTGTACACACCATCTGAAATGGGACAATACCTTGTTTCTGTCCCATTTCAAAAGGTATGTCTGCTCAGCCCATGTTAAACTGTACCTGGGATGTATCTGCAAAACCAGTACCAAGGGCGTTTTACTTAAAAAAAAAAAAAAAAAGTTTTTGTCATTTATCTCTCTCAAAGTAACAATATCAATAACAAAACAACTTCAGAAGGAACTAGCGCTTTTAGAATAAATTCTCCTTCATCTCTGGAAAGTTTGATTGTCAACA
Source organism: Lyroderma lyra (assembly GCA_004026885.1). Lineage (NCBI taxonomy): Eukaryota > Metazoa > Chordata > Mammalia > Chiroptera > Megadermatidae > Lyroderma > Lyroderma lyra. Next base: position 133,105 of record PVJL010002862.1, on the reverse strand, counting down.
AAATCCCAGAGAAATTCAGACCACTTTCAGCCTTAAGAATCCCTGTCGTATATATCATTTTAAGCAATATTTCATTATGGTGAAATTAGAATATCCAAAAGAACAGATCATTAAGACCTAAATGAACTATATTTTTAATGACATTTTCTAACCTACTCCTTACAAATGCAAACATTTACAAGGAGGGGTTAATTCAGAATAAAGCAACTTCTCCTGCACTGCATCCTAATTCAGCATTTATATAACCAAAAAGAGCTTTCCCAGATTTTGCCTCAGCCATCCATCAGTTACAACTACGAGCTGACAGCCATGGTCGCTGAGACTTAAACGAGAAGCAAACACATTCCAACCAATTTGGCTGGCCACTGGAACTGCCAATTTTAGTGAAAAGCTTTGGTCAATTTAATGACCTCCTTACTGCCTGTTCTACCCTTCTTCTCCCTTTCATAACAGCTTTTGATGGTTATGTAGAAACTGTAGCTAACTTTAGTTCTCTTTCAAAGTACCCATAATAACTTCAGAGAGATGAGCAGACATGAATATAAATTTAATTCCTAGAGACAACCAGAAACTATAGTTTTCTTTTTCTCTTGAGAGAGTAGCCTCTCATAAAGCAAAAATTCCTCAGAGTCATGACAAGAAAGCTATAAAGCTTTAGAGCTAGAAGAGCCTCATCTATCAGAAACTTACCTAGGAGTCAAGTGTTTAAAATGCTCACCTGAGGAAAGACCTGCTGTCACTGATATTGGACACAGTCCTTTTAAGATGTTTTAATCCATAACAAATTCTGAAGTTCTCAGAACAAGATGGTGAGGGAGAATAATATTGTATGTCAACTATAAATTTTTTAAAAAATTAATAGAAATGTAAATTTTTTTTTAAATGATGAGAATCAAGTGACAGGGAACCAGTGATAAACACAAGGACATACAATTCCAAATGAGAATGGGACAATTTAAAGTGAGTTTGATGTCTTCATTCACCCTGACCTCACCAAGGAGCTCACAAAGTGGGGATAATTACAGGTAAAACCAAGGGTTCAGACCTGCACTAAGCAGAACCTAGAATGCATCAAGCCCTCCTGAAACAAACTAGTGTTCATGGAGGCTGACCAGATGTACCATTTTAAATGAGACAGGAAACAACAGTACTGGTCAGCTTAGTCTCACTGGGCTAAATTTAAGGTGTTAGTAGGCTGACTATATGTACCATTTGAAACAGGACAGTACTGTTGTTTTGTCCCATTGAAAACAGCAAGTCTAGTCAGCCTATCTATGGCTTTGCTCTGACTGAAAGTTAACTGAGGACAAAACCGGACATACTAGATGAATGAAGTTCCTAACAGACAACCAAGTCATCCAAGTCTTACCCAGACCCAATTTTTAGGATTTAGAAGTGTAGGGCACCATTTTCTCAGGCATCAAACATAACTGTGATTTAAAAGGACTAAGCCAGGAGGAACTCTACATTGCTGTGGCTCAGCTTATGCTTTTCCCTGACAATACAAGTCCAAAAATCCCTGGACTTGTAGTTCAGGCACCATAAATGATGAGCTGAAAGTCTAAAGACTAATACATGTGGGTTTAATGAGATACACACTTCCAACACAAACACTCTAATTCTGCCCAAAAAAGTTCAGTTAATTCCTCTCATTTAAAGCAAAGGTTAGAGCAGGCTTCCGTGGCCAGATTTAGAAATATTTTCTTCTGGAATCGAAAGTAATTTCCCTTTACCTCACCAACTCTTACCTTTGAGGATTAATAGCTTGGTAGAGAAGAGTTTATTTAGACTTTGAACCCAAAACACAAACTACAGGACAGAATATTTCCAAATGCCTGCAACCCATGCACAGGAAGAAACTTCTTCATCCTAACTTTAGGCAGTATTTGATAATTCTCTGACTTCCACAATCCTGATCCTTCCTTCAGGTTGTCCTCTTGTTAATTAACTTGCCTGAAATTACTTCCCACCCAGCCCCAAACCTAAACCTATAATAATGTATATTAAGGAAAAAACCCACCTAGTAATGTATCTCTAACAGAGTAATAATGGAGCCACACAAAGAAATCATAAATGCTGCAGTTGGCAATCTGTGGTTCTGTCCCATTGGGCCCAAGCAGACCGAGCCAGTGTTGCGTGGTGATCACATAGTCGGGGTGCGTGGTGTTCTTTGCGAGGTCCAAGGCACCCAAGAACTGCTCCCTCTCCTGAGGACTCAAGGAATGGATGTTCCGTCGAACAACTGGTGGTTTCTTCTGATCACAGTTGGGGCCAATCCAGCCAAACTTGCAGTCTCCACAGTTATAGCCAGCGAAGTTTCCTAGTGCATTTTAAAAGGGTGGGGTGGAGAGGAGATGGAAGAAGAAGGACGTTTATGAAGTTTGAAAGAAATTTCTGAATTTGGGATAGAATGGAAGAGAAGATAAAGATGCTTACAAGAGGGCAAAAAAGGCCAATTTCCTTCCCTTAATCTCCACTTGAAAAATTTATATAATATAAATTATATCTCAAAATGAGCTAAACATTAGAAATATCCCTAGAAAATTTTCCTGTAAAGAAATAGGATATGAAATGCATTACATGCTGTTACAGGCTGAAAAGTCTCCCCCAAAATTCATATGTTGAAATTGTAATCGCCAATACCGAATGTCACGGTATTCGGAGATAGGGTCTTTAAATTCGTTTCCAATGATGCATAATTGCATTGAGAATGACTGCTAATTGCAACTTGAAAAGTATAAATTATTAAACAGCCAAGCCATCTACCACTTTCTTCAAAATTTTGTTGCAGAATATCAGTTCATTATAAAGTTATAACAGGTTTTCTTCAACATAGATGGACCTAGAGGTTATTATGCTAAGTGAAATAAGTCAGACCGAGAAAGACAAATGCCATATCATCTTGCTTATATGTGGAATCTAAAGAGCAGAATAAATGAACCAACAGAACAGAAATAGACTCATCAATACAGAGAACAAATTGATGGTTGTTAGATAGGAAGAGGGTTGGGGGAGGGGTGAGAAAGGTAGAGGTAAAGTGGTTAAGAGGTACCTATTGGAGGTCCCAACATAGTCACAGGGATGTGACATACAGGATGGGGAATATAGCCAATAATGTTGTAAAAACTAGGTATGGTGTCACATGGGCACTAAACTTATCAGGGGGAGCACTTCATAAATTATATAAATGCCTCCCCACTGTGTTATACACCTGAAAATAATATAAAATAATATCAAATTTCAACTGAATGAATATATATATATAGAGAGAGAGAGTCACAGGAAGTAGAGTACAGCATAGGGAATATGGTCAATGGTATTGTAATAGTTATGTAAGGTGTCAGATGGGTAGTAGACTTGTTGGGGTTATCACTTGGTGAGGTGTGTAAATGTCTATTCATTATGTTCTTTTGTACACCTGAAACGAATAAAGAAAATACTAGTACGTTACAGCACCCAGTCAAATGCCACCAAATCGCCCCATCCCAGCGTCAGACTGGGCTGAAAGTGCCCTCAAGCGAAGGTGTAATTAAGTCAAAATGAGGTCAGTAGGGCAGCCTCTAATCCGGTATCACTGTTGTCCTTACAAGAAGAGGAACTTTGGAAACAGTTCCGGACTAAGAACCAGTAAAGACACAAAGAGAAGACAGTCGAACCTGCCAACACCTTGATCTTGGACTCCAGGACTCCAGAACAGTGAGAGAATAAATTTTGTAGGTCACCCAGTCAGTGGGAGCCCTGAGCACCTCGTGCCCTGCTGTCTTCCCCACTCCCCTCGCTCTTGCCGGCCCTGCAGTGTGCCTCCTGCGTTCCCCCCACACCCCCAGCTGGGGCCACACGTGTCTGTGCACCCAAGCCCTGCTGTCCGGTGCCACATCTAAAAGCCTGATTTAGAGAGGGAAGAGAACATACACCAAGCTAAAGGTGCAACCTGAAGAAATAAGCCGATTTCCAGAAATTTAGGTGAAATCTAACATTTGAAAAGCTGTTTTATTTCACAAAGGAGACAGAGTTAAGACAAAATCAATGAAGGCTGGCAGGTCATAAAGGTGAGTTAGCTGCCCTGGTGTCAGAAAGTGCAAATCACCGCAGGCTCCTGTGGTTGCACAAAGACCCAGAGAATGACTGTTCAGATCCAACTCTCAGCATCTTTCTGATGAACACCGAAGTTTATTTTAGCTTGCTTTTCACTTTTCCCTTCTTCACCTAGAGTATTGACTTCGGTGCGGCCAGCACCTCCTTCCTGAGATGGTGATAGTCGGGGCAGAAGTATTTAAATAATCCTGGAGTGTAATGGTGAAACCAAAGGGGATAGCAACGCTCACCTCCCAGGGGACACGAGGGGTGAGGTAGGGCATTTACCCTAAGTGACCAGCTCTGGTGCTCTCCTGCTCCTCTGTCTCAGGCTTCCAGACCCTTTTACTGGTCTTCTTTCTGTCATTGCCTGTGTTACCTACCCCTCCTTTAAGTTTCATGGTGTGTCCCCTGCAAGATCGTTCTTGATTCCACACATCAGAGGCAGCTGCTCCCGTGCTGCACTCCCATGGTACCTCCTACTCCCCTTCCATTGAGCTCATCACTCCGACTGGCTCAGCTACAGGCCACTGCTTGTCCTTCTGCAGGCCTGCGCTTGGCCTTGTACGAAAGGAATATGTGTCGCACGAATGAAAGAAATATAAAGCGAAATCACCACAGTATGCACTTTAAATATCTAACATTAATGTTTGTCAATTAAAGCTGAATTTTTAAAAGAATCATTTTAAAAAGAAGAAGGTCAACTATAATTAAATGTTTTTTTTTTACTTTAAAAAGGCAGGAGTTTAAAGCATGTAGTAGATAATTCAATAAATATAAATTTTCTTCTTCCTTTCTCTCCCTATCTTTGGGGATTACAAGGAAAAGCTGGCCCTGTAATTAGTTTTTATAAATTATAAGTACCAAAATAGAGAAAAGTAAAAAAATACTATGATCGTAGTAGAGAGAGGGTTATTTGGATCTCTAAACAAAAACAAAAACAAAAACAATCAAACAAAATTACAATAGCCTGAAAACAGAACCATTAGCATTTGTACTACGCAATAGAAAATGCCTTTTCTATTAACCCAAGGGATTTATTGATGATTAAATAAAATGTGCTTAATAATATCACAGATAGGAAGAATTTTTTCAAAAGTAGTTGGTTATTTGGGTTCTATGCTCTTTGTCACATGCAAAATATTCTGTCTACCCTTACATAGCTAGCTCCTTTATCTGTATTTTTCTATGTTCAATATGAAAACATAAGTAAAAATACTTAAAAGGAAAGATTTTACTAGTCCCAAAACTGAAAATCTTTTTTGAATAGTTTGAGTTAAATATTAAAATTTATATTAATTATTGGAGTGAAGCTATTAAGTAAAAATTGTGTAGCAAGTCTATTGAGCAGCTACTACAGTATCGGATGCTATGCAAGGTGCTTCAGGTTTCATGGAGCTAGGAATCCATTTACTTACCCTCAGAGTACCTACTAAAATCATATCATAACTATCTTTCAAACATCTTTGATTAGAATGTATCACCTACTCTGGCAACTCTTAAAGGAATAAAGTATTTTTTAAGGAGTGATTGAATTAAAGACACTGAAGGATAGTAAATACCCAAATTTCCAGCTATTACCCTATAGCCAGATGATGGAAGTGAATGTATAGCCACAGCTCTACAATAAAAAAAACTTCCTTCCTTCAAAATGCTAAGAAATAGCATACCTAAATTTTGTAATAACAAATTCAATACATTTCTGCACTTAAAGTCTTAAAACTTGTCTTTGAATTTTGGTGTCTCATTGTTGAAACTGAGTAATTCATAAAGAGTTTTAAGATTCCTATAGTTTCTTTACCTCATTTGTATTGGGTTGCCAGAAATGAAATTATCAGTAACTAATGATCTTCCTCATTCATTTACTCAACAAATAATTTTGTCGAAACCAAGCACACCCCTCTTTCTGCTCTCACAACTTTACGTACATTCACAAATATCCACACTTGGTGACTTTGGATTTCACCTCTCAGTGACAGTACTGTTGGGATAAGAGCTCGACTTTATAGAGTTCTTATGTTAAACAAGCATGTTAACATACTAGAGTTCTTAGAACAGTGCCTGGTACACAGTTAAGTTCTATACTGATATTGTTACTAGCATTACTAGATACCTCATATCAAGTAGTATCAGACAAGTATTTGTTTTCTTATCTTACTCATCCACTACACTGTGGACACATTAAAATCATGTTAGGATCTTTTTCCCACTGTGTCTAAAGGGCCTAATATAATTGGTGCTAAATAAACATAGGTTGGGTATGTGATGAAGGACTCCAGCAATAATTAATAAAGGCATTGAGCACTAGAGGATACAAACATAATACGGCCTTCATCTAGGGGAGACGAAGGACACGTGCACAATGAAATATCAATGCAAGTCTAAATGTGAGGAAAATGAAAACAGAAGAATCAGCTGAACACCACGGACAACAAAAGACAAAAGGATTAATTCTGACTCAGAAGATCAAATGCTTCACAATTATGTTAAATAAAAATATCTTTTCACAAAGCCAGACTTGCCCCTGAAAAGCAATGCAGACATAATAATAAGAAAGCATTTGTCTGGATTTGAACTCACCTGTGACCCAGAAATGTATTTAATAAAAATAAAAATAAATTGCTTTTCCAGCATGTCTCAGAGAAAATATGCCAAATCTCTGCAGTAAGATCTTTTTTATTTTTGAGCTTCTAAACCTTGTCTAAAGAATTTGTTAAGAGAAGGGGCAGTGGGTGGGAGAGGAGGGGGGAAGCTAAATATAAGGTGATGGAGAGAGAAGTCACATTAGGTGGTGAACTTATTACACAACAAGCTGACAATGCACTGTAGAATTGTGTGCCTGAAACCTATGTAATCCTTGCTAACAGATGTCACCCCAATAAGTCTAACAATAAAAATGAATTTTAAAAAAAGAAAAAGATTTAAATACCAAAAAATTTGTTAAAATGCTGAAGACAATTGAAAAGTGCAACAAAGTGAAAGCCTAGCACCCCAAATATTTATTTTTTAAACTTAGATTTCCTAATAGTTCTTTACATCAATGTAACGTGAGTTAATTTTCCCCTCTTAATCCACCAAGAGCAGTAGCAAAAGACATAAGAGGGCCCTTTTTAGAAAGAATTGCATATCTCACTGGAAAACAGAGAGAGAAAAAATAAAGGGTCCCCCGATACCAATCAATCTACCGCTGAGTTGGTCCCTGAGAAAAGATTAAATTTAAGAAGACAAAAGTCCAATACCTACTTAGGACTGAGATAAGAATCGGCGTGAAAGCAACCAAACAATGCACGTTTCTACACGAACTGCACCAGCTCAACCTCAGAAGGCTATTAGACTAAATAAGCCTAAAGACCACCGATTAGGGAATTTAAAAGGAGCTCTAAATAGTCTATTCCTTTTAATTAGAGATTCTATTATTTTAATAACAATACTTCATACTCACAGAGGGCCTTTCATCTACATAGCTCAAAGAATTTTACAAGTGTGGTTGCATCATTATCCCTATTTCAGACTGGAAAATGGACACACTTAGTCACTTGTGCGAACAGGAGGTTCTCAGACAACTGTTCAAAAACTGTTTGGTGTGCGTGTTTTTCCGAAGTACAAACACACAGCTGCAACCGGTTCTTCTCAGAAATGCCAACTGACAGGTAAGGCTTGTAAAGCGAATGGCTAAGCTTTTCCTGACAATGAAGTGCAGTAATTTTGAGTTTCAGTTTATCCCCACAAAGAGAGAGGTTCTCTGTAGAGAAATTGAGCATGTAATTTAGGATGTTTCTGAGTTTGCATTTATTGTAATTTAATAGACTAAAATCTTTACTAACTTCAAGATTGTGGAGACTATAGTGTGTTTAGTTTAGTTTTGTTTTTTTCTTGTGATAAGAACACTTAACATGGAATCTACCCTCCTAACACATGTTTAAGTACACACTACATTATTGCAGGTACAATGTTATACAGAACTCCAGCACTAATCTTGCTTAATTGAAACTTTGTGTCCGTTGATTAGTAACTTTCCATTTCCCTCCCACCCCTACCCACCGTAGCCACCATTCCATTCTGATTCTGTGAATTTGACTAATTTAGATGCCTCCTGTAGGTGCAGTCATGCAGTATTTGTCTTTCTGTGCCTGACTTATTTCCTTAACATTCTGACCTCCAAGTTCACCCACATGGTCGCATATTGCAGGATTTCCTTCTTTTTTAAGGCTGAATGGTATTCACTTGCACAGACATACCCCTTGGCCAGGATGTGGAGTAAAAGGAACCCTTCCATGTATACTGTTGGTGAGATTGCAAAGTGGGGCAGCTGCTACAGAAAACAGTACGGAGTTTCCTCAAAAACTTCAAAATAGAGCTATCATGCGACCCAGCAATCCCACCTAAGAATGAAAATCAGAATCTCAGAGGGATACTAGCATCCCCCTGTTCACTGCAGCACTATTATTCCCAATGGCCAAGATGAGGAAACAACCTAAATATCTAAAATGAATGGTATGCTTAGTTTTTGACTGAATGCACAAAATGCAAGGTCATCAATAGCCTAGTAGCTAGAAGCTAATCTACACCTCTTTCTTAACAAATTTTGGTGACCTCAGAAGAATCTCAGGGGTGCTATTTGCAAAAGAATTATGAGGCTACCAGAAAGGAGGGCTTTGAGACACTCAAGATCAGGTTTAAATTCTGAAGACTGCCTCTGAACCCATGAAAAAGCTCTCCTACGAAGGCAAGCAACTCACTCTTCAGAGAGAATCCACTGAAAGACATGTCTTGCTTTGGGACATGTGACATATCACAGTGATTATTATTATACTAAATGACTTTCCAACTCAGTCACTAAGGACTTAGTCTGGTGCCCTGAGACTCAAAGGAAAAAACCATCTAGCCAACGTAATTGGAGGTACCCCCAGTTGGGAGGGAAGGAGCTATGGCCCTGAATTAGATCAAGTTATGGAGGAGGGTGATCTATAGACTGTAATTGGTCTCAGTGGAAGTCATGGCCTTGACAATAGCTGGAGTTAGAGACCATAAACCCTGACGAAGGTCTGCTTCCTTTAACGGGCCCATGGACATGTGATGTCCTTACAGCCTGGACTCACAGCACGGGCCCTGTTTCTGATCCCCTGCTCTGAGATATGTCTCTGCTCCTCAGAGCAGGGGACTCACTTTTATGTTTTGAAAGTAGGTCACTGTGACCCTAAACGACTATCTCTTGTAGAGAAATATTTTAAAGCATCCTCTCAGGAAAGGGAGACTACAATGATCTCTTCTATTCTGCCACTCTCTGTTCTTATCATCTCCAGTTAAAAAACGAAGAAAGAAAAAACCAAACCAAACAAACAAACAACAAAAAAACCTGTTACCAGGGTCAAAAAGAGAAAGTATAATAGGTGGTGATATAAAGAATTAACAGTTATATCTGATTTCCTAATATATTCTGCCGCAGGACTCTACGAAACGTAGATTTGCAACCTTTGTAAGCTGTGGTACTCCATCATTGAGTGACCTGCAAATAAGTGTTCTAGAAGAATCTTTGACGCAGACAAAGAGGTTAGTGTATTGTGTGGTTTCCAATCACACAAGCTAAGAAAACTGCTGCTTCCCATTAGACTGAAAAGGCATGAGAATCTACAAGACAATATCTACAGAAGCAAATGCTCGAAAAAAAAATAGTATAAATTCAATATGGTATTTTAAAACTTATTTTCACAATTAATATCCAAGGCAAAAGTAACCATTGCTTTGAATCACAGAATTCACAATATGTTCAAAATGAATAAAACCAGAATTTGTTTTGAAGTTTCAAAAAGTCTGACATTATTCCTACATTAACATCACTGTCTTTCGTACATTCCCATAGGTCACCTTTATCCCTTACATAGCTGTATTATCTGTGTTTTCCTACGTTCCAGCATTCTACAAGAACATAATAGAAACATAATTTAAAAAGAAAAACCTCTCATGCCCCTGGACACTGAAGAACAGTGTCCAAAGGCTTTGCTGAAGTTGCCACTTGAGTTTTTGGTGTTGCCAGCCTTTGAGAGCCTGTCGCCGCTGGGCATGGCTGCTGGGAGCCCTGCCGAAGAGGCTTGGAGAAGGCTCAGAAGAGCAGAGGGCAAGAAGTGCAGGGACATTTCCAAAACATGGGTAATAGGAGAGACCAAGGCCCGCAAGAGGGACACTGAGCACAATCTGAAACGCCCACATCAAACTGTGACAAGAGTGCAAAAGCCCTTGTCATCTAATACCAGCCCGCTCCCCCAGCTCACTGAGAAAGCTCTGTCCTGCACAGCTCTCCAGCCAAGTTTCGACAAGGAAGGTGTACCCTGCGTGAGGCCTGTTCAAATCGTTACAGACGCCGAGAGTAGGACAACGGAACATCTGCCTCGGATGCCTGTCATCTGAATGCCAAGCCTCACCCAGCCCCTCTCCGACAAGTGCAAACCCGTCTCTGGAGAGGGCACTGAATCCACCTTGAAAGGACGAGCTCCGAGTTTCAAAGCTGACCCTGGCACTCTTAGCTTCCCCTTCCAGCAAACAAGCCGATGGTATGTTGGCATGAGTTCATATAGCCAGGCGTGGCCCATGCAGTATTTATTTACTTTCCATAATTAAAGGCACTTTAGAGAAGGTGTGAAGAACACAACCGCGACATCAGCCTCCCTCAGTTCGCTGCCTCTGAGAAACAAACTCGGCGTGCCTGTCGAAACCCAGTCTGTCTCCTGCGTGTCATCTCTTCCTTCGGAGGAGCTCCTCTCCCAGCTGGGCCCTCCCTCCCGGGCTTGGAGCAGGCCAGGGCTCTCACGGGGCCTCACTCACCTGTGCATTTGCAGGTCCGGTTGAAGAACTTCCGTGGCCACCACTCTCGGTCATCCTGGTTTCGCAGGACATAAGGACCGCTCCAGGGCCTGGTGTCGGCTTGCACCTCCGTGCACTGGCCCCGGCCCGCCCGAGAGCCACAGACGTTGGCTGGCTCCGCACCCAGCGGCGGGCAGCACTCCTTGGACAGCAGGCTGTCCACTGTCATGCAGACCCGGGGGAACTGCGCCCAGACTCCACGGCCAAGGCAACACAGCAGCAGCCCCCACAGAAGGGGGCCCATGACTTCAGAAGCGGGAGGGCTCTCTCCCACTTTCCACTCCTTCGCTCTCTCTGGCTTTCTTCTTGTCTTCCACTCTTGAGCTCTTGAGCGTTCACTTAGTTTTCGATTTTTGGTTTTGAGCAGGTTTGTGTGTGTGTGTGTCTATTTTTGCTTTACATTCTATTTCTCTCCTCTTTAAAAACTACCCACAAAATCGTAGAACCCACGCATGAGCACGTGTACACATGCACATGCACAGTCTATTTTACGTGATCCAAACAACTAAAACAAATTTAATTCCATTAGAAGCTCCTCTAACAACCAGATTTAATGAGGGTGGCACTTCTCACCATTTCCCCCCTGTTAAATCAGGCTTTGTCTAATTGAGTTAATTTGCAGAGCACTCCAGTCATACTGCTTATTATGCTGGTATTTCTAAAACCCCTCCTTTCCTCCTTCGCCCATGACTTTAATTGCCTTGAACTCAGTTCAAAAGCCAGACACCAGGCTGCCTTTATTCTGTCTGGCTTGCCAAGCCACGGGGCCTTGTGGGGTTCGTGTAAAGGCTGGGAGAAGCCATCATTAGAGAAATTAGTGTTAGAGAAATCCTCATGGTTAGCACATGATTCAAAGTGCACAATAAAGTAGATAAAGTTTCTGGCTTAGTTTCAAGAGAGTAAAACCATCTTCATTATCTGGGCTCATGTGCTCCCATCAAGCTTGTGACCTCAGACTTCCCAGGGAGTCAATAGATGCAGTGAGCTCGTTGTCAAAGACCCTTTACAGACAAGCGTTCATGGCTGACTACAATTCACTCCTGACTGCTCCCTGATGTGCTAGAAAGACCACTACAGGAGGTCACACAACTTCAGAAATAAAGAAACATTTATTTAGGGCTGACAGACAAGGAATTGCTTTGTCCCACAATTAAGGATCCTCTTCCCTCTAAATAATAATGCACTATTCTCCTATTCAGCACATCTAGACAGCAGATTTTTTTTTAATTAAATGAAGCACCATGCCACCAGAAATTCAAAATTGTCATGATCTGATGGCTAAGAAGGCAGTGGGACAATTTGGAGCGGGGGCTTGCAAGTGCCATCTTTTGTTTACATTAAAGTTGAGAATTGTCGATCGATAATAGAAGACAGTGCCCCCCTCGGGCTGCAGGGGGGGTGTCCAGATCTGTCAGAGCATCATCTACACCTTCATGGTGCAAACAGGACTGTCTGTGTGCCCCAAGGGGCTGTGCACACAGCTGCTAGGAAACCGATTCGAACAGTTCTGAGAACACTCTACCTAAGGGCATAAAGACACAGGATGTTATGTTCCAAAGCGAATTCCTAAGGTTAAAACAATTTTATATAGCTGTCCCCATCACCTGTACTTCTGTGTCACCCCAGGATATTTTCAGGCTGACCAGATGTCCTGTTTCAGATGGTGAGTGTGGTCAGCCCTGTCTCTCTGGGCTAAATTCGAGGTGTCCGTAGGCTGGCCACACGTACCATCTGTTTTCTGTCCCATTTAAAGTGGGACGTCGGGGCGGCCTGCTAAGTCATTGTGATCAGTTAAATGGCAGTTGTCAACTCCGGCTGTACCCCAAGGTCAGCCAGCAGCCTAAGCCGACTGAGGTAGATCTCTGAGGGGGTGGCCCAGACTTCAGCACTTCCTTTAAGTTCTCCAGACCATTCTAATATGCACGTAGAGCTGTGAGCCACGGGCCAGAACAAAGCACAGCTCCAAAGGAAATGCCGATACAGTCGCCAAAAGGGGCCACGTGTGCTCATTTCCCCAGGCCGCCTAACACATTGCCAAAACTGAGGCGGCTTAAACATAACAGAAGTTCATTCTCTCAGTGTCTGAGGCCCCAGCATCCAAAACCAATGTGTCTGTAGGGCTGTGCTCCCTCGGAAGGCACTGGAGGTGCATCCCTCCTTCTCCTCCTGGCCTCTGGGGACCGCCACCCCTCAGCTCCCCTCCAACCTCTCCCAGGCTCACACAGCTTCCCCCTCTTCGGTCTGTGTATGTCCTCCCGGGTATCTCAGAAGCACTTGTCATTGGATTTAGGGCTCAGCTGGATGGTCCACGATGATCTCCCCTTGAGATTCTTAACTTAATTACATGTACAAAGACCCTTTTACCAAACAAGGTCCCATTCACAGGTTCTCAGGCAAGAACATAACTTTGTGGAAGCCACTATTCAACCCATTATGCCACGGATACAAGCCTTGAATAACACTAGAATTGTGCTATCTCAGTGTTGAAAGGGTGTTTTGGAGCTCATTCATTCCAAGTGTATTTATTGACCCATTTTATACCAACCACCTGACACTTGGGATTTCATTCTGTTCAGTGATGCCCTGGTTCCACAAATAGTAAATTCCAAGTTCCTGGATACTGACACTCATGGAGTCAACAACTCTCGTGTCAGAAGTCTCCCAGGTCTAGGCTCTGGGATCTCTATTCTTTCCTAACAACCCTTGCTGGATAGATAACTCACCTAATCTGTGGCTTTACATGCAGGCTATCATGACCTCCAAAATTAGCATTCTGGCCCTGACCTCAGCTGTGAGCCCCAGCCTCATGTATCTAACTCCCTTGACTTCTCATTTGGAAGTCCCAACATTTCTCACTTAATGTGTTCAAAGTACAATTTTTCTCTCTTCTTTTAAGTTTGTTTCTCCATGAAGTCTTCTCCATCTTAGTAAAGGGTGCTACCACTGTCCTCTGCGTGGCTCTTCATTCCCTCTCCCACCTATCCTATATACTCACACGCATCCCCTTGCACTCAGAGAAAAAGCCAAGGTTCTTTGTGCGCACTATTCAAAGTGTGGTTGATGGATCTGCAAACGTGTGTGTTTCTGGTCTACATCAAGACAAGTACAATACAGAGAGAAACTGAGAGTCAGAATTTAGAAACTGACAGCAATTTGACATTGCCACAATGTCAAGCACATGATCAGTAGACTCATCTTATTGAAGATGGGGTCCAATTGAGTGGCTGTCAAATTTGCATGCTGATGATTTTGTACCCCAAGCTGCAAACTAGTCATGTTGGATTGCATGTTGCTCTGCGGCTGAAATTTTTTTGTTTTTAAGTTCTTTACCATAGACCGTTTGAGAACTGACATGGAAGACCCTCCCTGACCTGTCCTTCGCCGACCTCTCCTTCCCTCTGGTTCTGTAATCACACAGCGCAGCAATCACTCTGTTACTCAAGCATGTTGCATTCATTTCCACCTTGACCTTTGTATGGCCGCTCCCTTTGCCTGGAATGTTCTTGTTCCGAATCCTCCTCGTCAGGTCTGTTTCAACTCAAATGTTAGTTCTTCAGAGAGATCAACCCAGACCACCCACTTTACTGTGTCTACCCAGCCATTCACTGCCCGCCACAGCGCATTGTTCGTTCTTCCTGGCATGTACAACGACCTAAAGTTACCCTATTTACCGGTGTAGTTGCTGATGGTCTCGCTTTTCTATTCAAGTCTCTCCAGGAGAGCAAGAAACTTAACCGTCTTGTACTTCCACTGCCAAGAACAGTGCTTGGCAAAGAGGGGCTACTTGATAACAATTGATGAGTAATAGTCCCTGAATTATTTTGTATGTTCATCTGAAAAGCCTCACCATTATAGTGATTGGCTTTATACAAATTAGGTGTTATTAATTTGACTATATAAAATAAATTTAGAATAATTAAAATCATTATTATGTTGGGATTTCTTGTGAGATTTTGTTACACGACTAAAAATGTTTGAAAGCTCCTGACCCAGTCCAATGCTCCACCACTGACCCTACATCTCCACCTCCTAGCACTTTAAAAATATTTGTTGAATAAATCAACCTTCATCCGTGGTGTCTCCCCCAAATACACAATCAACCCCCGTAAAAGTGGAGTACTCTTTACTTATGCCATGGAAACATCAAGTTTGAGGTTCCATCCTTTGAACAATGTGCACCAAGGAATGACAATACTAATGCTTGTTAGGTGAGAAAAGGTAGGAAGAGCATCGATGATTTGACTTGGAATAGAATTGCTAAGGAGTGGTGGGATGGTTTTCAAAAAGATGGAAAGACTTACTTTGGATTTGGCAGGGCACGGCTACAGGTCTGAATCACAGGTCGTTACTCTTTCAGAGGCACTGAATGTTGTGGGCTTTCTGAGTGCCTATGTATTATTACTTGATTCTGCAATTTTAGGAGTAAGAAAGGAGCCCAACGCATTCAGTCTCTGCTCTGCCCCAGGCGCGAGGCTGGTTGCTTGGTATGTATTGTTTTGGGTCATTTATTCACTGGCTGTTCTGCTCATTTCACAGAAGAGCATGTGCATGCTGTGCGACCTCAGGTAACAAGCCCTATGGCTGAGCTCTGTTTTCCTGCCTTCAAGGTCATGGTCTCAGCACGGTGCAGCATTGCCAAACCTATCACCTCTGGGGATGTGCTCCATGCTAAAAGACAGATGGAAACTTCCATTTCTTTATCTCCTATCCTCTGCCTGGTTCTGTGCTGGGCTTGCTTTCCTTACCTATGTCATCACACCTAAATTACAATGAAATGCTGCTTGCAACTTAAATACCTTTATTTTAAATGAATTGTTTTAATATTGCTCTACTTGATGGAAGCCCTACGCAGGTCAGAATAAAATTAAGAAATCCTCACTCTGATAGAGGAAACTGGTTGAAGTTGAGAATGTATGGTCCCTCCTAGCCGTACATTAACTGAATTACCTTTTGGTATCAGCCATCTTCCTACACTAAAGGCATGTTATGGGAAAATGTCAGGTGAAAATTTTAAGGCATTTTTATATTATCTAATATACCTCACAGTGTCATTTTATGAGGATCCAGGGGAGAAATTTCCCTCAGGGATCAGTATCCAGAAATGCTGTGCTTCCTCATAGCAACTAGCCTGTGCTCAACTTTTACACCCTGTGAATCGTAGAATACTGTTCCTTTCTTTGCCTTGGCAAGTTCTAAAGCTTAGAGCCAAATTTGCAGCCCCCATGTCAGGCAACTGATTCACACAGTATCTAGTTTGATATTTTTCTTCCTTTATGTTCCTGGATTCTGGGATTCCTATTTTATCCTTTTTTGCAAATTTTGGCCTTTCTCCAGCCTATCTCAAACTTTTTGAGAAAGGAGGCAGAGATATATATACACCCACATATATTTCTGTGTAAGTTCAAAGGCAATAAACAGTGATCCGAGTTACATGTTCATAAGAAAGTCAGGGCTTAGAGAACTCAAGATGAATTCCTGTGAAATTGGTATAAGTAATCAGAGATCTAAGGACATAAGCAGCCCAGGAGATTCAGATCATGAGCATGGTTAAAATTAAATACTACCTTATTTATGAAAGGTAAAGTCTTTGCTAGAAACTGAATACCAAAATCCATTTGGAGATGTTTCATGAGTATATTGAGGCCATTGGTTGCCAATGGAAGCTATAAAATTAGACTATTCTAAGAAATGTTCTGGAATCCAGTAAAGACAGGCAACTAAGTGTCATAGAGCTAAATAAATCATGTGAGTATAGAAAAGTGCTTGATCAGAGAGCAATTCGTTTTGCCCTGTCCTGTTACAGTCAGGGCAAGAATGAAAAGAGATGTTCTGCATACTTTCATTTAGCTCATCAGGACCTCGCACGTCACCTTGGCCAGAAGAAGGCCCAATGCATATTCACAGCAATGAATTGAATCAGACACTTCAGAGAATTCGTGGGGAAGGCATGCGAATACAAAACTTTGTACGTAAGATGCCAGTCCATGCTCTTCCTACACTCAAGGGAGGAAGAAATAGCTCAAAGCCTGGTACGCAACCACGTGGGGAGCCAAATGTATTGTAGTCACCGCTAAGATTAATCCAGAGAAATGACCTGCGTCTTTCTGCGGCTTGTCGGCGAGTTGCCTGCTCTTTTCTCCATGCCTCTGAATGGGAAAAGCCGCCCCGTTTTTAGCCCCTGCTGGACTCATCTTATGCTTTTAGATCTATCCTCTGCTGTCACCTCATGGGGAATAGCGATTATTTCTTTGTCCCCCGTGTTCATATTGTTTCCTAAATGCTGGACATCTGTACTGATAAGGGGTTTGCTTTCTACATCTACGAGCTTTTCTTTTCTTGATGGTGTGAATTGTTCTTCAGAGGAATTACGGATTAGGAATGGGCCGTGTGATTTCTGGTATTTGCATGCATTTTTCCCCTCCTGAATGCATTTTTGATGTATAAACACCTTAAAGCTGTGTTTATACATCAAAAACCTTTTTTAATTTCGGATTGCATCAGTCATCTTTGTATTCATCTCAATTCTTTGTTTATGTACACCTGTGCCCTCCAATTCTTATTTTATCATTTTGTTTTTTATCCTTCATCCCAGTAATGGGTATTCAATTTAGATTTTTTATGTGTACTTCTATAATTTAATGACTGATTTGGGAACATAATATAGCTATGCCTGCTTCAAAATATAGACCGAGAAGGAAAGGACTCCTCCTCTTTCTGCCCACTGTTGTGGGTCTGGAGGGACCACCACCACAATGTATTGTCAAATGAAAAATATATTGTACATAACTGTGAATTCACCATGCTAACGTTTCTGTGTGAAGCGGTTGAGGTGGGGAAAGAAGGAGAGACAGACAGAGAGACAGACAGAGAGAGAGAGAGGCTGTGTCTGTTTGTGTGAATAGAATATACACAAAAATAACTGGTTGAGGGGCTGTCACTGGGAAACAGGCCTAAAGAGCTGTGGAACCAGAGAAGAAAGGAGACTTATTTTCATATATTTTGAATTTTAAATCATGGATATAGAGTATTTATTTTTTTCATCATAGGTATAAAATATTAAGTTAAAAAATTTAAAATGATGGGTACTTGTGAGTATGACATCATATAGAGGAACTTCCTGCAAATAGTGAAAGCACTGTGGTTTTGACACAACACAGATCTGGTTTACCAATCTTGACCTTGCTTATAATGTTGGACAATGTGGTTATTTTCTCTCAGCCTCAGTTTCCTCATCTGTAAATTTGAGATGACAATATCTACTAAGTTTAACAGTAAGGATTAAATGCCACATCACATGCAAATTGCCTAGCAGTACCTGGCACACAGCAGGTATTCGGCAAAGAGTGACTGTAATTATTATTATCTCCATAAAATAATCCACAGATGCCATTGTCAGTCTTTGAAATTTCTGCACTGGGAAATAATTTGTCTGACCCATTATGTCATTTTTTATTTGTTTGGAGAACTATTACCTTCTTAATCAATAGTCTTTACTGCCTCTATTTCACTGTACAACAGGAAAAGGGTGCTGGGGGACCCCCACTAGGATACTGAGAAATCCTCCCCACTGAATCTTTAGTCCAGAGCTTACTAATTAATACGCCCACACAAACACATGTACATGCATGCATACACACATTCACGTTTATACACATGAGAGCTGTCAGAAAGTATCCAGCCAAGTAATAGGAAAAATAGAGTAATTATAATTAGATTCTTGCATGAGATGTGTGTATCCGGCCAGCCCTCGTATACACACATCTAATCCAAGAACCTAATCATAAGTACTTTTTGGCGGGAAAGGGTAAAGGATCAAACCATTTATTTTATCGAGAGCTTTCAGGGGAAAGTCAGAAGGCTGGATGGTCAGTGAGATCCCAGGTTTCAGCCTGACCAGGACCTCTCCAGCTTCACAGCCACTGAGAGTGTATACTAGTTTTTATAATATTTTTCCTTCTGGAAACTACATTGTACTTTTAACCTCAGCATATAAAAAACATTCTTACTCATAACGCAATATTGCTACCCAGAAATGAAAGGAACTGTTCTTTCTTAGATTCTGAAAATTAATTAAATCATGATATATTATTTAGAGGTATACTATTCTCTTAACCTTGAAATTTGGACCCTCCACCATTAATTATAACAAATATATGTGTGAACACAGTTTAAATAAGTCACAGAACCTATGAGTAAACAAGATTTGAAAACACTCATTAATTTCAAGAGCTGACCAAAATAAATTCTATCATTAAAAACAAGAAAAATAAAATAAAATAAATATTGTTCAAAGAGTATTTGATCTGAATCTGATGCTTTTTACCAAGCTCATTATTTTATAACTGCTGTCAAAAAGCATCTAACCATGGTGTCTGTCTGACACCCTCTTTGAAAATGACTCCTCATTTAATCTCATCTGCACTAGTTCAGTTACTTTTAATAGGCCAAGTGCACACACACACACACACACACACGTACGTACACACACACACACACACACGTACACACACACACACACACGCATGCACGCACGAAAAGAATAACTGTAAACTTCCAATTTATTTTATAAGCTACAGAAATTTGTTCTTACAAATCATGGCCTACAGCTGCTTACTAAATGTAATTTTGCTATTATGAATCTTCTTATTTCTAAAAAGTGTTCTAGTAGAAGAAGAACAAACAGAACAAGGTAATTTCTGGAAGGTTTCGGTTTAGCTTCAGTTATGAGAGAAGCTTATAACAACATTTTTACAGTCACAAAATTAGTTGCATCTATGAACACCAACTGTCTATTAATGCCATGAAAATGGATTTCATCTTGAGTGGTACGATTTGAAGGCCAGGTCAGAACTCAGCAGAAGAGGCAGAAATGACAGTGTGAGCAATCTTCCCGATGGAAACTTGTTTGTCCTCAGTGAAGACCCAAGGCAATACAAAGCTGTAAGAGGGCAAGCAAAGGCATGGTGCCTGAGGGGACTGGGGACTATGGGGAGTGAAAAGTTAAAGAATAAAGCACATTTTTAAAAACAGAATATATCTTCCTATGTGTCTTCAATTTCCACTGAGTAAATCTGAATGCATAGAATTTGTCTGAGTTGCCCAAGATTGCACAGATGGTATATTAGTTTGCTGTCATGAGGAACTGTTAAAAGATAAACTGAAGCATATGAAAATTTTTAAGAGTTTATTTAAGCAACATCGATTTAAGTTGGGTAGTCCCAAACAGGAAGTTAAGAGTCCTACACCAGGGAAGAGGTTTTAATACAGAAGCTGTGGAAGCAAAGCTAAGAAATTATTTGATTGGCTATAGCTTAAGCAATTGCATTTTGGAGGAAAGGCTATTTGGCTGTTTGCGATTGGTTATTCTTAACCTTGAGACTTGTACAGCCATTCACTCTGGCTTAGGTTTTGGCTTGCTTGTGTAGACTACCAAGGCATTAGTCACCTCAGGCAAATGGCTCCCTTGATTGATTCCTTTAACACAAAAGTACCACAGACTGAGTGTATTATACAGTAGAAATTAATTGTCTCACAGTCCTCTGGGCTAAAGGTCCAAGATCAGGGTGTTGGCAGAGCCATTCTCCCTCTGAAATTAATAGGGAATAATCCTGAACTCTCTCTTAGCTTCTGGAAGGTCCTTGGCTTGTGGTAGCATAACTCCAATCTTCACAGGGCATTCTCTCTGTGATCGTGTCTGTCCAAATTTCCCTTTCCATAAGGACATCAGTCACACTGGCCCACCCTATACTGCAGCATGACCTTATCTTGCATCTAATTAGATTGGCAATGACCCTATTTCCAAGTAGGGTTGCATTCTGAGGTTCTGGGGTTAGGACTTCAACACATACATTTGGTGTTGGGAATACAATTCACTTCACAACATACGGTAAATGGTGAAAGTGGGCATTAAAACTCATAAGCTCATTCTTGTTTCTCAACCAGGTCACCTTCAACATATCCTCAAACTCTGGGGTTTAAAAACAGTATTGGTGTGGGTTGCAAGAATGGGAAAGAGACACTGAAGAGAAGTCGGGGAGACACCTCCATAAGCCTTAGCTGCTTTCTAGTGATATGAAGAATTCTGTGCAAACTCATTGGAAATTGCAAATTGGGTGGAGAGCAGCCTGCTTCTGTAAAAATTAGTGTTAGTCTGCAAGTTTTTCTGTGGTTAGTGCTATCCATGTTCTCTTTAAATCATATCATCTCATAAATTAAAGATGTGGATGAGAAGTTAAAAAATAATTTTAGACCAAAACTCTCAATTGGATAAAACACCAAGGCTTACCCGGACTCAAAAATAACTTCCAAGACCTCAAAGCCAGTCAGTGACAGAGCCCCAGTCTCCTGACTCACATCACAGTGCTCTTTCCTCATCTTAGGCACCAGGAGGAGTAAAATAGGAGATAGGGCTTTCCTGAAACGGACATTTTTTTGCCTCTCATTTTTGTCTCCATCATCCCACATTTAAAAGTCACCCAATTTTCATCTCTCTGCCAACTCAATAGTTAGAAATGGACAGGTTAAAAGTGTTCAAAAATGTATTAAATGCGTTTATGAATAAGAATGGGGAAGCACTATGCCTTTCAGGATAAGTTCTTCAACTGAACTGATGGTCTCCTGATGACTTGCCCCTCCATCTCTGTGGAGAGATCCAAGGAGCTCCTTTGCCTTTTTCTGAGTAGGAGGGAGGTGGGCTCCTGCTGGGAAAGCTTTTCCTCTCTTTCTGTCCTAGATTTTTCCTTCGAACTTCAAGTCTCTAAGTGTGTCTGTTCGTCTCCTGGCACAGAAAGCGAAGCCTCCTTGTAGATGGCACCAGAGCTGGTTGTGGCTGGAGACTGTCCTCACTTCTGGTTTCCCCTGTTAAGGCTCCTTTGAGGCTGTGCTGCTGAACGAGCTGCTTCAGAAATATTCCTTCCGACAATCTGCCTCATACCCTGACAAATACACTCCGTGTTCATAGGTGAAGACTTTCTGTCTACAGAGTCCCCACCGTCTGGTGACTAGAAACTGTTTCTTCACATTTGTATATTAACTTTGTCCAAAGAAAAAGAAGAAAACATCCAGATGTAAGGTGGTTGTCATGTAACTCTTTAAGGAAATATTTAAATATTTTAAGATGTAAAGAAAAACCTATCTTGAGGAAGGCATTTACTAAAGTGTGAGGGGACGAGCCCACGTTGCAGAACCTTGCCAAGAAAGGAAGAGGTGCTTGATGTGTGTGAAGTTTGACAAGGAACCAAAGCTGACTCTTTTTCCATTTCTTAGGTATTAAAATCTCTAGAATATGTGATATCGTATTATTGTTCTGCAAGATGTTACTATTAGAAGAAATTGGATAAATGGCACGTGGAATGTCTCAGTAATGTCTTATAACTGCATGTAAACTTACAATTATTGTGAAATAAACAGTTAACTTAAAAAAAACAACTCTGAAATAATGGAGCCAGCCATGCAGATAGAACAGCAGCTGCCACCGCAGGAAGCACTAAAAGGCCCCTCCTTGTTTCCGCAGCTCCCTAGTGGAAGCACTGATGCGATGCGATTATGCAGGACGACATTTGTCACTGGAGTGGGCTCTACATCCTTGAAAACAAGGCAGCTCATTTCTCCTCCTCTTCCAAAGCCCACTTCCTAGTTGAAATCTTAAGCCCCACTGGCCTGAACCTTTCATGTCCATAAACAGAAAACTGATTGAATAAGGAAGGATCTTCCCAGGGGAGAG
Source organism: Lyroderma lyra (assembly GCA_004026885.1). Classification (NCBI taxonomy): domain Eukaryota; kingdom Metazoa; phylum Chordata; class Mammalia; order Chiroptera; family Megadermatidae; genus Lyroderma; species Lyroderma lyra. Next base: position 110,451 of record PVJL010002862.1, on the reverse strand, counting down.
GAATGGCTATTTTGTTCTTTGTATCCAACACCTAACAGAGTCTAGTACTTAGTAGCTGACTACGAAATGTTTGCTGGAGGAATAAGTGAATCAATGAAGGGTAGAAGATAAACAATGACTATCCTTGGGTTCAAGTTAGTTGAGGTGGGGTCTATTCCAAATAACTTAATAATTTCTTGCAAATCAAAAGCCCAAAATTGGGATATAATATGAATTTGTTCATACTACTTCTCATGATACACACATTCGTTGAAGGAAATTTGAAAGGCAGAATAGTAGGGAGAAGAAAATTTAAAAATGTCTCATAATCTCACCCAGAAATAATTCTAATTAATCTTTCACTGTTTATCACTCCAGATAAATATAATTATTCATTCCTTCAATGGTCATTTTCATTAAATTGGAATTACAGTATACACATTTTTATAATCTACTTTTATCTTCCACTTAATTATATATTGATGACACTTTGCCATAATTTGCAGTTGTCAAAGTACAGAGCAAAGGAAGGCTGAAAGATTCTCTCAATCAAAACCATGTCAGTTGTACGAAAACGTGGCAGTCAGGGAAAGTGGTGGCATCCAAAGGGCCATTGTGCCCGGAAGGTTCATCATATCAGATTGTAAAAGGCTGCACGTCTGTACTAAGGAGGATGGAGACTTGCAACATGACTGCAGGAAATAAAAATTTGGGTTATTTTCGTAACTAGCATAGTATATAAGGGGATATTTGATGAGGGGATATTTAAAATTAGGGCAAATCTCCAGCCCCATATTATTAGTTACCACCCTCAGGAGACTTGACAGCTTGTCACAGAAATAAACTTCTATAGAATCCAGAGGAAGGAAATGCATGCTCTCGCTGTGCTGAGTGAAAGAATCCAGACAAAGAGGTTCATACTGTATGATTCCATTTACAGTAGACTCTCAGTTTACCGGTACCCACAGGGATTGGTAGATGCTAGATAAGCAACCAGCACTTTCAAGCAACCCGCAAAATCTCTAGGAACAGACAAAAGATTTTTACTGGTTGCTTGAAATAGTCAATTGCTTGAGTTCCAGTTAACAGAGAGCCTACTGTATATGCATCTGTGTACCTCCATTATTGGTTCTGTTTCTCTGGAGAACCTTGATAACGACCTGGTCTATACTTTTCAGAAGAGGAGATGCCAAAATTGTAGAAACAAAGCTCCCTTTTGGAGGCTAAGTAAGAACTCAAGAAGCAAACACAGGATTGAAAACAAGAGTGAGACAGGATCATAAATCTCCTTTCTTCCCAGGAAGAGAATAATGTTGGATGAGCCAGCACCCCTGAAGGCTGGTGTATCACGGGCTGCCTGTAGATAAAATGTGCACAGCACTCCACCAGGCACCATGCGCCTTCCCTAATCCATCAGTGAGAGAACACAGGTAGACCCAGGATAACAGGGGGACTCTGCTGACTTTCTGTTCAATCCCATAGTTAAAATTGTCAAAGAAACCTAAATAAATACATCAGAGCTAAACAGTAAACCTTTGGGACCTGTACATTTATGCTCGTGAATAAAATTTAACATAAAGAATACAAAAACATATATTTATTCCCATTCCAGAAGCAGTAAGAGCACTGAGGGAGGATTTTTCCTTCTCTGAAGCACTAAACAGAGGCTGCTGGTGGCAATGTAAGAAAGAATAATTATTGTCCTCAGAGTGTTCAAAATTGGCTGCATGAATTAGACAATCTAACTACAAATACACAGAACATCTCCGATACTGATTGGGCAAAAAAGCCAAGTGTGCTGTCAGTGGCTAAACATCATCCCAATTTTACACCACAAAGAAAAGTGAAAGTAGGAATCGTTCGACTCCTGGGTCTAACCTCAATCCAAGACACGGAGCGTTACAACCGCCCCCTGACAGCCCTGGGCCTTTCTGCGTTCCAGACCTTTACTGTCCTCACAGGCGACGAGTACACCCGCACTGTGTCCCAGCCCAGTGCACAACTGGCCTGCACTTTTTAAATACATTCTGACTTTAAAAGTTATTCAGATAAGCAGGAAGAACAAAAACTGAATAGCACAATGCACCACTCAGAGGGAACCCTATTAACACTTGGGGTCTCCTTGCAGATTTCTCTATAATACCACTGCCAACCTCGTACATGCTATTTTTAATTTCTTTCTTTCTAAATTATTGGTTCGAAAAGACTTTAAAGCAGTTTGGGCACATTCATCTCTCTGAGTCTCTATTTTCACCATTTATAAAATGAAGAAGGTGTTTGTAATACGAATGCAATCAAGTGGTTGGGAAGATTATGCAAGTTAGCACACCTAGTACGTGCAAAGTAACTTAACCTTTCTACCTTCCAGCTGTCCTTCTTCCCTTCTTTCCTTCCTTCCTTCCTTCCTTACTCATTTATTCATTGAACAAACATGTTAATTAAGCACCTGCTGTATGCCCGGTGCTGCACTAGACACCAGGCTCCCAACAAAGGGACCAAAGGCACCGTGCTTCCTGCACTCACAGCACACACTGAGATGGAGACTGTGGTGGGGCTGTGGGAACACGGACAGAAACACCAAAACCGGGGAGCGAAGAGTGAGGTAGAGTGTCCCAAGCACAGGGAACAGCATTCCAATGGCCCTGAGACTCGCCATTCAAGTGGGGCTGAGGCACGGAGTTCAGGAAGGAAGGAGTTTGTGGAGGAGGAGGCTGGAGCCACCGGAAGCGGGAGGAGGAGGAGGGGTTTTCCTAGAGCCTCCAGATAAATAAAACGCTTTGATCTCTGAGTTCCGGCCTCCACAACCGTGAGAGAATCGATGTCTGTCGTTATAAGCCACCCAGTTTGTGGTCATTTATGACGGCAACCCTACAAACATATGCATTCTCCTCTTTTTAAAAATCGCTCACATCATTATCATGTGGAGGCTCTCATCTTCCTGTTAGAGTCATTGATGAGCTACACGTTTGTGTTTTATCTGTAAAATCAGTGGTGTTGATTGTGCATAAATGAGGTAAATAGTTTCTTTTTATCTTGTTTGTTTATCGTTTTCCTCGGTGAACTCATTATCAAAATCAAAGCAAAACTAAACATTAGCCTATTCTAATCCAAAGCCAAATTTGCAAGATATGGCATTAATAGGATGCTACTGTAAATGGCACAACCTTTGCTATTTTTATAAAATGCAATGCTTGTGTTTGGCTAATGTGATTAATCATCAGCCAAAATCATCGGTTCCAAATTTACACTCTATTTCCAATGCTTCCAACTGTTTGGAACGTGCCATTCTGCTTCTGTGGGCTTCTCAGAGTGAGCGTAGCAGCTTTACTGCAGGTAGATGCTTGTTGGCTGTTAGCTGAGGCAGAGGTTCGCAACCAACACAGTGCATACTCTTGGCAATGCTGGGGTATTTGCTTTTGATTTGGTGGGTGCTAGTTACTGGAAATCAATGGGCGGGAGCCAAGGCTATCCCACTCAAAAGCCCATAAGCACCACTGGGTACATTTCTACTGTGGATTCCCAACACAACATTTGCAACGCACCAAAGAAATGCCATTTGTCTTCGGATGCATGAAAATGACCTCAGGTGACTTGCATTGGCTTCCTCCCTTTGTTTCCAGGGTCCCGTGTGCATAACTCCCTCATATCTTCTCACTGGACTGTGTATTCCCATGTTCATCTTCCCATAGTCTCCATGTTATTTTGGAATTGAGACAGTGCTTCCTTCATCTTTGTATCCCCAGCACATGTCAGAAACAGAACGGGTGCTCCATTCAGTTTGATATTAATAAGTGAAACTTGGTAAACTAAAAAGTTTTCTTTAAATGTTTATAAGAACAAAATATAACTTTTGTTACAGAAATACTCTTTGTTATCCATGTGCTTTGGTTCCGTCATGGGAAAAAAAACACAGGATTTGGTATCCTGGCCTAGGGTTCTTGATGTGTGGGCTGTCCCATTACCTTACTCCATCTGGGCTTATTCACCTGGAAAGTATGAGGAGTTAAAGTTCAGTCTGTATTATACTAAAGTCTTTTTCAAATTAAAAAATTCTGTTTCTTGGTTAAATAAATATAACAGCACAAAATATTAGATACTATAGCCTCATTGCCAAGTGCAAACAATTTCCAGACTCTCTATTAATCTTATAACTGCAGTCATTATCTTATTTAATGTCAGAGTCTAGATTTGGCCAAGTATTCATGTGTAAGTGCTGCATTTCAGAAATACAAAAATAGCTAGTGTAAGCTATGTGGACATGTGTCATCTCAGTTTCCACAGCAGATTATTTTTCTTGTCATTTCTAGAGAAAGAGGGGAAGAACACCAAGATACATTCTATGTAATCAGCGTTGAAAGAGAGTGAATACAGCACAAAAGTAGAGAAGAGAATATAGCAAAGTGATAGGATGTCACCTTGTGATTCAGTTATAAAAGACTAACTTCCATCTTACTAGCAAACTCTCTGTTGCCTTCTTGGCTTGAACACTTTCATAAAGCTGCCTTGTTGACAAAGCCCATGTGGCAAGAAACTTGGGGGCACTCTCCAGTCAACAAACAGTTAGAAAGGAACTAAGCCCCGAAGTCCAACAACCCAACGCACAAGGAAGTATATCTTGCCAACAACAATATGAGCTTGAAAGTAAATCCTTCTCCAGTTAATCTGAAGATGACTGCAGTTCAGTCCACACCTTGATTGCAGCCTCTTGGAAACCTTGAACCACAGGACCTCGTTAAGCCATGCCTGGATTCCCTGACACACAGAAACTGTGAGATAATGAATATGTGTGTTTTTAAGCTGCTAAATCTGGGGGTAATTGTTACATATAGGTAACTAATAGCGTTGGTATCAAGAACTCACATATAGTTTGTTACCTGGCACCACTGAGTCTAAACACCAATAACTATCTTTTAGTCTTCTCTCCGGTGCTTACTTTCTTGATTAAAACTCCATTTGGTCACCTAGCGTCCAGATCTTAGTTTCTCCATTAAAATGAAGTAGAGGTCTTAGGAAAATAGTTGATTCCAGGGTTGGGGCAAAAAATAAAAAAGCAGAGTTCAAAACATTTTGCTGTGACAGGAAGTAAGGAAGTGCTCAAAAAAATGGTGGAGTATATCAGAAAATAAATAATACTGATGGATTATAACCCACAGAATAAATTAAATACTCATGAGTCTATATTGATATTAAATAATCATAAGAGAAGAAACAGTGGGATTTAATTCATAAACATTGAAAAAATTATGCAAATAGAAAATAACTATAGATAAATTCCACAATGATCATGTTGGTTGTATGATGAGATATGGTATATTTACATAGCCTAAAAATGATATTTATTAATTATAAAGGGAAAAAAAACTAGAGAAACATGTAACATACCACCTCAACCAAATGATCAAATTTAACATCACCAACAATAAGACCTAACATCATGCACCTCCTGATATTATGCACTGAGAAGGGTACAATATCACTTGGTTGGTATTCTTGCCCAAAATTCCTAACTTTGATCTATTAAAAAAAAATCAGACGGGTTCACATGGACAGTTTTACTTCTATCTTACTGTATGGCGCTCTCTGGGTCTTTAGCTGAAAATAAGGGGGTTGGACTGACCAGTATTCTTTGACACAAAAGTGTGAAAGTCATAGAAGACAAAGAAAGACAGGATTTTCACAGATCAGAGGAGACCAGAGACATGACAACTAATTGTGATATGAGATTAGAAAAGGGATATCAAGTAACATTGGTTAAATTCAAGTAAAATCTCTAAATTAGTTAATATCATTGTATCAATATGAATTTCTTGGTTTTGATCATTATACTATGGTTATATATGATAGCAACATACAGGTGAGCTGGGTGAAGGGTATGTGAGAAGTATCTCTACTTTTTATGACTTTTTTGCAAGTCTGAAGTTATTTCAAAATTAAATGTTTACAAACAAAATCTCCACCTGGTATTCTGAGTTTGGAGTTCTGATGGTCTTTCAGTCTCACACCACAATTTAACAGATACAAGACCTTTGATCTAAACTACAAAAGTCTCTCCTTGGTAGATTTTTATCAACCCATATCAAAGGACACCTTGCTTTTTGAACAACAGGTAGAGTTTGCATTTTCCCTATATTGACTATTTTTATTTAAACCCTTATAAGACAATAGCTCAGTTTTAATTAATCCCTTCTAACTTTATAAAGTCAAGAGTCTATAGGTTTTTAGTCTCTGTCCTTCACATCATTAATGATAGAAGCACTTGCTCATTCAAATCAATTAGCAAAAGAAAAACTGTGCACATCAAGTCCTATATGTACTGCTCTCAGTCGTATTTTATGTTTCCACACAGCTTACAAAGCCACATCTCAGTTATCTTCAAATATGTCCAAAAATTGCATAGTATGCTACATTTCACAAAGATATGAGGAAAAAGTGATCACTAACCATTATGTGTATTATGTTGGTAGTAGAAGCTAATATTGCCCTAATTATTGTCGTAATAACTAACATTTTATTCTTTCTATGTCAGGCATTGAGCAGACCACTTTAAGGATTATTTCCTTTAATCCTTCAATAGGCCTATGAGGTAGGCTCAGATGAGGCAGCAAACACATTCGCTGTAACATCTGGCTACAGAGGAAAGAGGTAGGAGGATATGCCCTGCGCTCCATGGGAGTTCTGAGCCGGGGAAGGGACTGAGTTGCCGCAGGCCACATCCACTGTTTGCTCAATCTCCTTTTATTTATTTCCTTTAATTCACATTGTTCTGTTAACATTGGCATGGGGGAGGAGGTAGGACATGGATCGGAGGGATGGAGGGAGGGAAGGAAGAAAGAGAGAAAGGAGAGCATCACATTAAACTGTAGGAGGAATCTCAAAGTCACAAATGTGGAACTTTCACTTTGATGTGTCTAGACTAGAGGAGTTTGGAACTGAAGACAAAGACTCAGCAGGGAACATGGAAGCCATCTTTAAAATGGGAAGGGCTGTTTTGAGAAAGGGGCATCAAAATGCTTGTGGGTGGCCTGTGAAGAAAGTTTAGAGAGGCGCATCTCAGCTCATTATCAAGAAACTCTAACCTGGAAAGCCAATCACAGGCAAAGCTGCCTGAGGGCGTGGTGGGCTCCTGGTCCTGAGAGGTGCTGGAGGACTCCGGGGGACCCGTTCTCAAAGGATAAAAGCCGGAGAGTGGTGCTTAAATTAGATGACTCCGAAAGTCTCTTGCAGCCAAGAAGCTCCATGGGGAAGTCTCAGCTTCCGCTTTGCCTCTGGATCAGACCCTTCTGAGAGATGCCAGTTTCCAACACCTTGCTTCTGGTGGCATAGCTCTAGTTTGCTTATCTGCTCAGTGTAGTGAAGAATATTGAAAGTGTCTGGTGATGAGAGACCGACTTAGACAATAGGTGAATCAAGGTCAGAGTCTTTTGGAGTCAAGAGAGACCTACAGAAGATCTAAAATTTGAATGACATACCTTGGTGAACTTGTCTCCTAATGGTCCTGGTCATCCCTTACCTAAGAGGAAATAGTAAAATATAAATTTTGGGGCACACTTGGTGCTCGGGCCAGACGACCAAAACAGGAGGGGTGGGTAGGGCTTCCCACATTTGAATTCAAGCTGACTTTTTGAACCACACTCTATTGGTTCCCTGCCTGCCTGCAGAGGCTAGACTGATCATGGCAGAGTCTGAGGGGGGTGAGCAAAGTTAGTGATTTCAAGACTTTTAGTGTGGCCTGTGTACAGGGTGTAGGGGGAAGAACAAAAGATACCTGTAGAGACCTAGGAATAGTATAGATGGCCTTGTGTGTCAGGCAAAGGAGTGTGGGTGTTATAGTAAGGGCATGAGGAGCTTCAGGATTTTAGGTTAGGATGTCACATCATCAGAGTTGTATTTTAGAAATATTAATATGGCACAGTATGGGGAAAATTGACTGGGTTCAAGGGGGTGCAGAAGACACCAAAATCAGTTAGGAGGCTATTACAATAATCTAATTACTAAATAAATATGGTTGTAAACCAAGTTGAGAACAATGGAGAAGGAAGAGGATGAGATAGATTCAAACTGGGTTGAGGATGTGCAAAAGAATAAACAATTTGGAAACCAATCGAATGTGAGAGGTGAGGGTCAGGGAAGGTGAAGGACTATCCCCACGTTTAAGGCTTCACTAACTGGGTAGATGGTGAGGTCACGTACCCATTACTGAGTCAGACAGTATTTGGTCAGGAAAACAGAGGCTTCTCAATGTGTTCCAAGCATGACGGGTTCTAATGCAAGGAACAAGAGGCTTCCAAAATCTCAAGAAGGGCTGGGAGTTGTATCCAGAAGCTTTAGAGCTACTGCTCAGAAGAAAAGCTATTAATACTTTCAATCTCAAGAACTTCTGGAATGCTTAGACCTCAGCACATAGCACCAACCTAGGCAATCCCCCAAGAAACAGCCAGCAGCTGTCTAGACAGCCCACAGCACAGTAAAGGGCACTTGTCTGGAGTTCAGCTGCAGAATGGAAAGTTGAGTTGGTGTATGTTATGTGATCTCCAAGTAGGATGTTCCATATATGCTTCCAGGCCACAAGAATGAGCTCTGAACTAGAAGGTAGACTTGACAATCATGGTGCTCAAAAATGAGGTTACTGAGAGAGAAAAGTGAGAAACAATAAGACCAGTATCCAGTTTCCACAGTGGGTCAATAATAAGCAGCAACTTAAGCTCCTTGGTCCTGCCCACACACTCTCTATAACTAGAGGAACACCTGTATCTTATAGAGCAAGACACAGGAACCAGATTCAGCAACTCCCCAGCACTACCGTCCAGCCTGCATGTGGAAAAGGATGTGTTTATTTAGTGTGCCTGGCAGGTACTGTGAGCCTGGATTAACTCAAAGCAAGAAGAGATGATAGTCAGGCATGGAAAACTGGCAGAATTAGGGCTCAAAGTACAAACTGCATAGACCATTTTCCATGTTAAATTTAAACCCTTGTCTTACTGCTGCCCAGAGGAGAAATATGTCTGGTGAAGACCACATGATTCAAATTAAGTGAACTAAGCAAAGCTTCTTTGTGCTAAAGATTTTATGGTTTGTCTCATGTGTAATGGAGGGAGAAAAAAAAACTTTTCAAAAGAATAAACCTTTAAAAGGCAACCCGTGTTTACCAACCAACTCATTTATAAGATAATTCAAGAAAAGGCAAAATAAACCAATAGCAAAAGTGTGTTCTAAAAAACAAAGTTTATACAAAGATTCACTGTTGCATATAAAATATCTCAAGGCACACTAATTATGCAGTGCCTAAAATTTGCCCCCCAAATGTAATTATTTGCTAAATCACAAGAGGGTAAATAGTGAAGTAGGGTATTGAGGAGAATGGTGTAGGCTGGAGACTGCTTCCAATTTCTCTTCCACTCTTGGAGTTTTATTCCACCCACCAACAATATCAACTCTTCTTCTGCCCTCTTCTAACTTCTCAACACTTTTTCTCATTCTCTGAGGACTGAGAATGCAATTTCTGCCACTGTCCAATACGACTTCAGAGTCCATGTGAACCCCCTTCCTGTATCTGGGCTGTCATCTCCTTGACCTCGTCTCCAACAAATTCCTCCTTTCCTCTCCCTAACATTCCTTGCAGTCTCATTCTTGACTTTACATCACTTGAAACTGTAACACTTCCAAAAATGACACCTCTACATAATTTTAGAGGTGAGGTAGTAAAAATATGTGAATACCCAATCCTATGACCACAACCTCCCATTCTTCCTGCTTCCTTGCTCAAGTACTCTCTAGTGAGCTGAATAATGGCCCCCAAATATATTAGGTCCTAAGCTCTGGAAACTGCAAATGTCACCTTATTTATGTTTGTTACCTTGATTTGTTACCTGACATTACCTTAGTCTTGTAGAACCTCTCATTAGTGTTCTCTGGGCCCTCTCCACTTTCCCCTTTAAGCTCTCTTCCCTCCCTATGCATCCCAGAATCCATCATTCACCATGATAATACTGAAAACACTCACAATTCCCTTGCCCCGCTCTCCTTCCTTAACAAGATGACTTATGCTCCCCCCTGGATCAACCTAACCATTAGGCATCTCTCTAACATCTGAGCAACTAAATGTTGTTGCAGAAAAATCATAGAACCAGGTAGATTGATGCCACCCAAATGGTTGTGTGTAAGCTTCCACTGGTCCCTCCACACTGCTTGCCCTTAGTCACATTCCAGACCACACACACATCACTGCCAACTCATGCCGGCATGTTAAATCCAACGTCTCTAAAACCAATCTCAAGACTGTGCTCTCTAACCCTACTCTTCTGCATTCCACAGTTCAGGAAATGGCACTAATACCAGAAACCTGGGTGCCATCCTTGGCACTTTTCTCCGTTCATCCCCTTGGCCAATAGGTCACCAACTCCTATGGATTTTACCTTCTAAAGATTTCTCAAAACTGTTTGCTTTTCTCTCCTTTTCCCCAATGTTCAATCACTTATCACCATTGCCTGAATCGGGGCCCCACCGTCTGTACAAATCTCCCACATCCATTCTTGCTCCCCTCCAGTTAGTTCATTTTTTCATGACCAGAATGATTGTTTCAACTATGTTTGATCATTTATATCTCTGCTTAAAATCAAGTATCTGAATAGAGTCCAGTTCTTCACAGAGTAAAGTCCCAAATCCTTAGCATCGACTCAAGGGCCCCCATCTGTCCTCTTCATCTTGCCTCGTGTTGCTCCTTACTCTCCAAGCTTCAGTTATGATGGCCTCATTTTAGTTTTTAGAATGCACCAAGTTCTTCCCAGCTTCAGAGTCGCCCACATTCTTCGATTTGGATGCAAGTTCCTTTCTCCTTTACCCCATTATCACTCCCTTCCCCAACTGATAACGTCTTATTTAGCTTTTAAATAAATGTCATCTTTTCATGGATACTTTTTCTCACATCCCTGTCTCTGTCAGATTTGCTAATCATATCCTTCTGAAGCCCCCGATACTCTATCTTCACAGCACATACCAAGGTGAAAATTAGTAACTTCCATTGTAGCTATTTGTTTAAAAATAGTTTACTAGCCTGTAATTTCTATAGGACCTGCAGCATTGTCTATGTCATTCCCGGTGAAACTCCAGCACCTGGAACCTTGCCTGGGCCCTAGTAGACACATATTCAATTTTAGGTGGAAGGAAACCCCCAGGAACTTGGGGCTATAAAAGATGAGCAAGGCCTGGTTTTGCACCTAAGGAGTTTGCATTGGGATACTTGTTCGGATCTCATCTAACCTAACCCCATCTCAGAGAGAAAACATCATTTTACTTCAAGAAGCATACTGAGACCCATGCCTAAGAAATGGATGGAAAATGTGGTTGGAATCACGGCCGCTGTAATCTGGTGGGTAGATTCTGCTGGGCTCAGGTCTGCATAGACAGGAGGGAGGGAGGGAGGAGCTAAAATGCACCCACGCTTGACTTTCCAAGTGATGTGTCTGTGGGGATTACCTAAGCTGAAGGTATGCCATTTTTCTAACTTGCACGAAGTAGGATAGAGGTTAGTGGTTTCCTTGATTCACATAGCAAAGATGCGGGCCCTTGGTAATTTCAGTGGTGTCCTGCGAGTCCATCAGGTAGTAAAGGAACCAAGGAAAAGCCCAATGCTTGCGGCAGGTCCATTCATCTACTATCAAGCAACTCAAACGGTTAACTGTGAGAGAGAATAGAAGAGAAAATCTAAATACGTATTGAGCTCTGAGATACTAATTAAGGACATCTAATAGAATTTGTAAGTGGTTCTATCTGACTTTAAGATGTCTCTCAGAAGTCAAGAAGGGTCAAATGGAGCCTCCAAACACAAATCTTGCTATTTAACATTCCCAATAATCTCAATATTAACCCCTCAATAGCTTTCAGATATTGCACCACTTGCTGCAAAATTAAAATTAAAATCAATACAATGAATACTCAGTATGTAAAACAATCCAAGGCTCTATTTCAGCTTGAAGTTTCATTTAAGCTGTAGGAATAAAAAGAAAAGACAACCCTTTGTTCTCTTCATTTCCCAGTCCTGCAAATGGCCTCTTAGCCAAAATAGCTTCTCTAATCTTTAAGTTTTAATTAGCTGCCCACAATTCATAAAATATCAGGAATTAAAATGCTGATACCTCATTCTCCTGAGAAATGGCACACAATTAACCTCTTTTTTCTGGTCAAAGACAGAAATTGAGAAAGGGTAATGACAAAATTAATCTGTCCGCGTGGCAAGGGCTGCCACAGTGCTGGGGAGCGGCCTCCGACCCCTCGTCACAGGGGGAAGCGATTGGGAGCCCGCGCGGAAGGCCGGCGGTTGCTCGTGCCCGGTGTATCGCAGAACCATGCTGGGCCCCCGGGTCTTACAGAACTCTCACTGGTCCCCCAGCCTTCATCACCCTGACGCGCCTGCCTTTGGCCTCTGCAAACAAGCATACACCCAGGCTCTACATAATGCATGGAGCTCTGGCCCTCTGGCGAAGTGGGTAGAAAAAAAAGACGGGGAAACGCACCCCTTCCGGGCATGATCTCAAAATCAGAGCACAGGCGTGTCAGAGGGAGGTGCTGGCACCGAGCTTATACCCTTCTCGAATAGGATGTCTCTCTAAAGGGCAGACTCTGCCTCTTTTCCTAGTCGTAAATTACATGGTAAATATTTAAATAAGATTAACCATAAGCATTTAAATTTAATGAAAGCTCATAGGGACAGAATGGACTTTAAGACATGTCACATGCTCTCAATGAAGACCTGAGAAGATAACAGGAAGGGTGCAGGCTGAAGAGTCCGCCTGCCTGCTGTCAAACCCCAGCGGGGCAACGCACTGGCTGTGTGATCCACAGCAAGTGGCTTAACCTCTCTGAACTTTACTTACATATCTCTAAAATGAGGACAAAAACCTGTGTTGTGAAGATGAAACAGAGCATGCTTATAACGCGCTCTGCACAGTACCTGGCACTTCGTAAGAAGTCCTTAAAACTATTATTGCCAATAAATGGACCCAAATATCTTTAATGAGTACAAAGACAGAAAGACACTGTTTCAAGTTAAGAATGCTTTGGTAATTTTAATGGCTGCTGCTTGTTTTTCAGGTAACAGATTTATTAAGATATAATTCCCATACCATACAATGAATCCATTTAGAGTGTCCACTTCAATGGTTTTTAGTATATTCAGAATTGTGCAACCATCGCCCCGATCGATTTTGGAGCATTTTAATTACCATGAAAAGAAACCCCATGCCCATTAGCTAATGTTCTCCAAAGTCTCCATTTCTCCCAGCTCTAGGCAACCAGTAACAACTTTCTGTCTCTATAGATTGGGCTGTTGTGGACATTTCATATGAATTGACTAATATCATATCTTTTTGTGAAGGTTTCTTATATTTATCATAATATTTTCAAGGTTCAGATGTGCTATGGCCTACATTAGGACTCTATGCCTCTTTATGGTTGAATGATATTCTACTGTCTGGATATACTACATCTGGCTTATCCATTGCTATTTTTCTTTGGTAGAGTCACTGTAAATCCAATGCTAAATAATAAAAGCATAATAACGCCTACGACCAACCTTCATCCATGTAGAGGTGCTTTCTATACTAGCCTACTAAGTGTGTTGACACACATCATTTCATTTGAACATTTGATTTTATTTGCAGCTCACAACAATCCTGAATGATGGGTATTGTTTTACATTTTACAGATGAGTTCAGGGAACTTAAAAGTTTTAGCGAAGATTGCATAGCCATGCAGTTCCCAGCACAGCTGGGACTCAAACTTAGACTTTCTGAGTGAAGGCCCGTATTTTTCCTAATACAATTAATGGGTGTGTGAAAGCCACAGTAATAAGTGTGTGAAAATCCACAGCATTAAGATAAACATTTTATCTTTATCTTTTTTTTATCATTTATTTATTTATCTTGAAGGGAGTTGAGAGGAGATAAAAGCCCCTTTCTGTGACTTCCGTTTGCCCTTAAAATGTAGTCACCAGCAACTAGATAACCAACCAGGGGTAGAAAATCTTGGTTCATCAACTTCAAAGCAAATCTATTACAGCTGCGGCTGGGGTTAACCCACTCCTGAGGAAGCAGCTTCTTGGTTAAATGCTCTACATCCATATCGCCCTGGCTGAGTCCCCACTTGAGGTTTTACTACTACGGCATTCCCAAGCAGCACCACTGTGATCAGACACACACTTGCCCTGGCCTCACGGGGGAGAGGTCCGTTGCTTCTGTATCTAAGCCCCTAGTTGAACCCACTCTGCTTTACTGCAAACACGTCCGAACGTCTCTTGCTTGTTAAGTTGGTCCTGCTCCCCGGGCTAAGAGAAATGACCCCATGTTATTCTACTCTCCAGACGTTCTGAGAACTTCATTGTTTAGTCATTTTACATTTCCCCCAAGTCCAAACCAAAGTGATTTGTTAGCAGTAACCATTTGTGTACCCAAGTCCAGTGTGTTCCGATGTGTATTTGAAAAACACTTGGAGAGAGGGGACGGGAGGGGAAGTAACGGGCTTTGGGGTCCATCTGTGGATTAAATTCAGTAGAAGGAGCTAATACCTCCCCGTTGTTCCATCCAGGAAAAACCCTCAGCTGCAAGACTCAAAACCAGCTGTTACTGGGACAACTCTTTTTCTGGAACGGCCATCAGAGCTGTCATCATCCCCAAAACCTGACAATTAAGTTTATGAACTTGCCACGGTGCCCTTACACTGGCAGCACTGCACAGTGTCATAACCTTGGCAAGGCTCTGATGGCACTCCAGAAAAGGAGTTCCAAATTGCTTTGAAGGGTGGACTAGGTGCTGGCCTTGGTGCGGTCTCCCAAGGGGAGTACTTCAAAGGTGACCGTAGTGATATTACTCAAGGAGGTATGGAGCACTTTTTCTAGGATGAGCCCAAGAAATTAATTGTCCGACCTCATAGACAGTCGGAACTTGTACCAAGAACTATCAGTTGCTCCATTTCTCTCAAAAGCTGGGATCACCCTTTAGCTGTAGCACCTTCAGAGTGGCTCAATGACTAAAAGCAGCACTGCATAAAACACGACGGGGATGCCAGGGAACGCTGTGTGCATGACCTTGAGTCTGCTCAGGATGAGCAGGATGTGTGGCCACAGAGAATGTGACCATCACCAAGGCCTGCCAGCTTTCAGCCTCCTCAATGAGCCCGAACCCTCACTCCTGCCATTTGTCACTAGCCTTGGGACCCTTCGGACAAGTGGACTCAGAGCCCTATACACTGAGATAAACAGTGCAAGCTGAGCCAGCATGACGGTGATGGCTGCTTAGTAACTCTTCCTTTGGTGAAGACAGAAAATTTTGTTCCATTTTAAGCTCCTGTGCAGAGTTGCTTGCTTCCTCCCCCTGGGAAATTATAGTACCTTCTCTTGGTTCATCCTCAGTGGTGGCTTCTGAAGAACCCCACTAGGGCTTTGTTAATGGAGTAAACTGTGTCCCTCCCAAATTCGTATGTTGAAGTCCTGTCCTCCAATACCTCAAAATGTGCCCTTGTGTGTAAAGAGGGTGGTTGCAGATGTAATCAGTTAAGGAGTCATTAGAGTGGGCCCGAGCCCGATATGACTGGTGTCCTCGTACAAAGGAGAAGAGTGGACACAGACATGCACAGGGAAAATGCCATCTGAAGGTGGAGGCAGAAATCAGAGTAACGCTCCACACATCCAGGAACCCCAAAGACTGCCAGCACACCACCAGAAGCTAGGCGAAAGGCACCCAGAACCTTCCTCAGAGCCTTCAAAAGGAGCCGAGTGCCAACATCTTGATCTTGGACTTCTAGCCTCTAGTGCTCAGGCAACAGCAACCGAGGGAAGGAGCGTTAGAAGCCCGAGCAAACTAATACACGCTCCTTCCCTCGGTTTTTGGAATGACTTCTCATCTCATAGGCTTCCTTCGTGTCACAGAGAGACCCCCTCTTTCGCTGCAGCCTCACTCAGAGCGGGGGGTTGGGGGGGCTCACTTTCTCTTTCTAGGAGTTTGTGCCAAGGTGGAGTGTTACATTAAATGCCACCCTAGGGGTCTCCAGGAGGCACAGCTGAGAATCCTAAAAAGATGTTTCCTTTTAATAAATTCACTCATTCACCTCTTTGTACTAAATTTTCAAGAAGATGACAATATTTTCATATGGCAAATAATTGCCATGCTAATACAGCAAACACCTTTTTAGAGCTTAGTATGTGGCAGCTTACAAATCTCAGCAACCTAATGATCACGACAATCCTGTGAGGGAGATATTACTCTTACTATCACCCTCAGGTAAGAAAACTAAGGCAAGAAGAGACTGAATGACTGCCACACGGTCAGTAGCAGAGAGCCAGGGGTCAAAGCCAGGCTGCAGTCTGGGAGCAGAATCTATGCTCCGAGCACTGTGCTAGACGACATCTCGGAGGCAGAATCAGTAGCATCAGTTTGGGTTTTGATTATGGTCCTTCATTCTAGGTATGGGTGATCCCTGTCATTTTGGGTGCAGCCTGGTGTCCTGACAATGAGATGATGGCACATCCTACCCACACGGGGTTGTGTTATGCCACCGGACTAGCACAGCTAGAGCTCCTGGGCGTGGTTGCTCCAAAGCTGTGTGTGTGCCTTGGTGTGTGTGCACCCCACCAAGTGTCTCTGCACCCATTTTCTGTTTGCCCAGCACTGTTCTCAGCCTCTACATTTTTTTGTATAGCTTTGTAGATGTCCTTTCTTCCTCCCAGAGGCCGCAAGCTTTGAATGACCTCCTTCGTAAAGAGAAAGACCTAGCTTCTAAAATACCCAGGATTACAGTGTCGTGAATCCTTCTACCCACGAGCTTATCTCTGCTCAGATGACCCTGCAAGTGTTTGGTCTGCCTACATAAACTTGTCACATCTGTAAACTGCTCTTAACTTAAAGGGCATGATGATTATAGCTATGAACAGGTCTGCTCAAGTTTCTTCTAAGTACAATTTGGACTTTGCACTAAATTCTGGCCACATGTGTATTCAAGGCTTGTAGCTCATGGAGCATGATTATCTACTCATAATTTGACAGAACTATAAGGAGTATTGCTGTCAGGTCCCAACTGTGAGTACTGTCATGGCAAGAATGAAATGTGGCACTCACTCTATATCCAGTCACTTATTGAGGGAATATGTGAGTCGAGCACTGCAGGAGCCCCTGGGAATGCAATGATAAATAATACACAATTCTTATCCTCAAGGAATTGAAAATCCAGAATAAAGACATTAAAAATCCAGTGTAAAGGTTTGCCTTAATTGTGTTTGAGTAACAACATTATTCTGAGATATTTAAGGGGCAACCCTTGAAAAAGGGCCTCCATGGCAAACTAAGTTTGGGAAATGATAAATATACTATGGCTCATCTCTGCAAACCCCTTCCCTCTCTCCCAATTACAGGACAAGAGGATCTGAAAAATTGGCAATAAAACATCAACAAACAAAAAAGTATTTATTTGTTTGACCCAGCTATTTACAAAGTTATGCGACTATGGAATTCTCTTTCCTCGAAGAATGCTTATTAGCATCTTACTTAAAACACTTACTGGGAACTGTTTACTTCGTCTCAGGTGCAGGAAGCATTATGGGATGTACCAACCAGGCACCATAGCGCCAGTCCCGAGGCTGGCCAGACACCACAGGAAAGGTGACCATCTGGAGAGAGCAGCAATGACCACGCCCTACAGAAGCGTGCGCGGGCTGAAGGAGGTGAGTACACGCCCAGTTATTGATTGGACGGCAGCTGGTCAGTTGGTTGGGTAATTGAAAATGTTGATTAAGGTAGGGAATCATGGAAAATAGATATAAGGACCTAAAACACTTATTTTACTTTAAAACACTTAATTATTCATTCATTTACAAATCTTTTAGAGCATGTACACTTTCTTTGAATATAAGCTGACTGATGAGCACTTTTGCAGTTATTACACCATGATGCATCCCCCATGATTTCCAGTAGAACAAGGTCATAATAATTCTGATGAAACAAATTGAATAAAATATCTTTCTATGCTCACAATTTCCCTCAATCTTTTAATTTATCTCTCTTCATCAGCCACCCCATAATGTCCAGCTCTCCAACAAAGACAAAGTAACTAAATAAGCGTCCCTTAAATCAAAGGCTGGTGTCTCCTTGAGGGAAGAACTGTTAAGTTGTCAGGTCAAGTTGAATGGGAAGTACAACAAGTCTCGGGGTGAACCGCCCCCCCTTACAGGCTTACGGTGACTTTCAGCTAATGACTTAATATTATCAAGTTTTTCAAAAGAATTTAACTTCATTTTTTTAGAAACATAAGTTATTTTTTTGCTTTTTTGCTTTTCACATGTATGTAGTGAAAGGTACAATTGCCATAAACAATTTGAAACAAGAACAGCAATGAAATGACTTTTGACAACCATACAACTCAACTGGTAGGAGCAGAGAGTGCCCATGGCCATGAGTTTTCAGTGGGCCCTGGTCATCAGGTGATTTGTTTCAAAGCAATAGAAAGCACAGGCTAATCTGTTCATTGGAAGTGTGTCAAGACAGCTTTTACTTTATTGCAATAGCTGCTCTGGGTTGGGGAGTGAGATCTTCAAAGAACATTCTAAAACATCTGAAAGTTTCTGAAGTACCTTCTAAGGAGTGTGGGCAGGATTGACTTAAACACTCTTATTTGAGTGAGGCAGGAAAATTTGAAGGCAGAAGATGATCTGTCCAAGCTCAAAACTGATAGTTGCCATTTGCTGTCACATCTTCCATCTTTCCTCCATTTCATTCAAATAAATGTTAAATAAATATTTTAAAGCAACATTTGAAGGGATCAAATTCTCCTCACATTATCAGGCTATTTAAAATGTCCAAATATCTGACATTACTTAAAGGAGTTGGTTTCAGCTTATTAATATATACAATCTAGAACACATTCTATGTATCTGTTTTTAATGCAGACAATTTTAGTTTTATACACACACACACACACACGCACACACACGCACACACACACACATACACACGCACACACACACACATATATGCACATGCACACACACACACATACACACACACATATATACACACGCACACACACACACATATATACACACGCACACACACACATATATACACACACACACGCACGCGCACACACACGCACACACATATACACACACACACATATACACACACACACACACATATACACACACATATACACACACACATATATACACACACACACATATACACACACACATATACACACGCACACACATATACACACACACATACACACACACACACATATACACGCGCGCGCGCACACACACACACACATACATACACACGCACACACACATATACACACACACACACACATATATATTCTGAGGTTCAGGATATACGGGCGTGTTGGATTAAGTGTTGGAATATACCCAAGACAAGTCATTTGCATGAGATGAATTGCCAAGGAACTGTGGATCTTTGGCTTAAACAAGGAGGAAGCATTATGGCTATGAGTACTACGGAGCTAATACACATAAATGAAACGGAAATGGTGTCTGTCACTCCACTCAGCTCAATAGAAAGAGACTCTGGCAGAAACTGAAGAAGCTGTTTTCATAAAGATGTACCAGACGAGGGTGCATCAAGAGCCATCAGCATCTCTCTTGCGCAGGACACAGCAACGCTCAGCACCCAAGGGCACTAATGTGTCCATGTCCGTGCCCACAAGGCCAATTAGCAAATGAGAGAAGCCTGATAGACCAGCGGTCCAATGCTTGTGTTGATCAGCTGAGCTTGGTTTGTGCAAATATGTGAAACACCAAGGGGAGGGTGTAGTGGGATTCTTTCCAGTTGCTGAGGTCCTCAATAAATAGCTGGGGTAAAAAGTCAGAAAACTCTCAGTTAATACAAACACTAATACCGTGACCCCATCTATATCTGCAGGTTGGTAGGACATGGTGAACTACAAATATGCACTAATAACATATCGGTACTTATAAATGGCTCAGCCCAGCCCAACTTTAAGGGAAAACACCTTCTGCCAACCACAGAGACTCTTTGGAAAACCGAAGTTTTCCAACTTCTCATCAGGCATCTCAAAGAGGTGTTAGCTGGAAATAGAATAGTACAACCCTCAACTCCAAGGAAAAGTTGGACGGCGCTTCCAAAATGTTCTCAAGAACAGCTCAAAAGCGAGTAAGAGACACAAACCTTTCCACATCCAGAAAAAGTGAACTCCTTTATTTAAGGCCAGGTGGACCAAAGTATGTGTACAGAAATGTGGCAGCTACCAAGCAAGGGCCATGGGAGATACAATCTAGGATCCAGGATTGACAGATCCAACCCTCAAGGATGCCATGCCCCAAAAGCCCTGGACCTGATGATTTAACATTGACATTGGACACAATGATGCTCTGGGAGCTGCCCGGGCCTGTGGTGTCCAGCAGCTGCTCTTCAAAGGGGACCTCCCAAGCACAAC
Organism: Lyroderma lyra; assembly: GCA_004026885.1. Classification (NCBI taxonomy): domain Eukaryota; kingdom Metazoa; phylum Chordata; class Mammalia; order Chiroptera; family Megadermatidae; genus Lyroderma; species Lyroderma lyra. The sequence goes on along the minus strand of PVJL010002862.1, from coordinate 90,015 downwards.
TACTGAAAACCAACACCTGCACAGAGAATGAATAAACTGATAATTGATAGAGTAAGTAAAATGTTTACATTATTAAGACATGTTTCTATTTGTATGGGACTGTTTGCTTTCTTCATATCCTTCTGAACACAAACCTTTATTTAGCTTTTAATCTCTCAGTTATATCTGGAAGGTTATCTAAAACCTGTTTATCTAGAAAGTTATTTAAATCTTACATTTAAAAATAGCAGTCAGAACATCAAGTAACTGAAAGACAGTGAGAATTTTTTTTTGTTAAGATATTTATTGAATGTCCACCATGTAATGTGTGACTGTGATCCTAGCTCATGAGTTTATGACCTAAATTCACCTGGGTTAGTGCCCTGGCAGATCCTGGTCCCCAAAATGACTCAACTTGTCTCTCTTAGACTATAATAGCTGCATGCTCTTCTTGGAGCACAAACAAAAAAATTCAACTTCCTGCTCTCCTGTTCTATGTTGAAGATTTAGAGTCTTTTTCTCCCCCTCTTTTTTTAATTATGCAAGTGAGGAATTTTTGAAAAATACAGATAAACAGAAAACAGTGAAACTATCCATAATCTTAAATTAGCCATACAACCTTTTTATTAGTCCTTCTGAAAAGGTTGCTTATTTTCAAACCAACGGATGTCAAGAATTATTTCCCAAGAACACAAAACGTTTCTGGCACATGGCTATGTGCTGAAATGCATAGAAAAGGACTAGGAACCTCCACCTAGACCCTCAGAAGAGTTAATTCTCTTGCTAGAGAATAGAATAAAAACAAGGGACTATGGCATGGAGGTGAGCCACCCCTGGAAGATAAAAAGGGAGATGTATTATTATTCATTGACTAAATATGCATTGAGCATCTATTGTGCCCTCTGCTATGCGCTCGGAGAATGCTCTCCAGGAGATAGTAGCAGTCAGTCATGAAAAATGACCAATGAAGCACAATCAAGTATTCTCTAGATGGCTGTACGGATTAGGTGCGGAGGCAGAGTGGGAGAAACACCGAAGTTTTCCCGGGGAGCCACGGGGGCCTGGTGCTCTAACTGCCTCCTGAAGGCAGAGAGCCGACTGCAGGGAGCGCTACCTGCGCGCGCAGGGCTGGGGGCGTGTGCTGAGCCCTTCTCGCAGATTCTCTCGTTGCATTTTCACAATCGTCCTACAGAATAAGTATTTTCCTTTTCTCTATTTTACATCTGGGGAAACTGAACCTGAAAAGGTTACAGAACTTCTGAGCCTTCCACATCCAATAGGTGGAGTCCGAGCCCGCTCAGCAGCCTGCCTCCGGGGCTGTGCACTTGACCGCGCCCCACGGCGTACGTAGGCGGGGAGCAAGGGCACCTTGTTTTCGGCCCTCTCTGCCTCCTGCTGGGCCACATTTCCTCCTCTTCGTCCAAAAAAGCACGTGATTTTGGTGCACCGTCCTTTCTATTTATTTATTTATTTTTCTTTTCACTACGAGAGCGTGCAAGGCTATAAGCTATGGCAGTGAGCCTCACCTCAGATTCTCCAGCCGGATTGACCGAAGGTGACAGGCATTCCATGCCAATCACGGGTGCAATTGAAAACTCAGATTTAAAAGAAATAAAGTTGCATTAAGGTTCTCTTGAAGTTGCTCTCTATGCCTGGGATAAAAGCCCTTTTCTGAGGACTCCCGTCCTAATAGCTAGATCAGTTGTCCTAGCCGCCCATCTGCTTCCCCACTCTCACCCCCACCCCTGCAGGGGAAGGGATTTGACTGCCCCCCACCTCCTGCCTGCCCGGTTTCGTTTTCCTTGCTGTCTTTGCCTTTGTCCTTTTGTTCTCAGAGCCCAAGCACTACTCCACCTTCAAGGGGGTATTCAGTCGACACCCCTCTAGCTATTCCAGGTCGCATGACCTCTTTCAGTGCACCACTACTCAATTATACTCTCATTTTCTCGCTAGAACACGGAAATTCTGAAGTGTCCCTCCCTGAAGCCCACACCACCTGTTTTGAGGAGGTAGCATTTTACCATAGGAAATATGCTCACATTCAAAATGAAATGGAAGATGCATAGTAGTGAGCTCTTGAGGAGGTCACAACAGGGAGAGATCAATATTAGCTTAAAGTATGGGAAAAGGTTTCATGAGGGGGAAAAACTTGAAGAACTTGAGGAAACACTAAAGGAATACAATGTGAAATAAACAGGCACCTGATCATATTTTTCTCTGAGCAATTTACCGACTTGACATAAGAAAATGCTGAAAAGGGAAATGACTTTATGTTGCTGTATACCTGTATTTCCTTCTTGACTGATCAATAGTTGAACTTACTCCAACAAATTAGGCCTTCATTTTGCAAAAGGAATAAAACCAAATATTTACATTAATAATTGTTCCTAGAAGGACTCAGATCATTCAAATTTAGATGCAGTGTATGGATTTACTATTAAAGTCCTTTGCAGTCCCATCTTTAGAATCTGATTCAATTAGGAAAAGTAAACATTGTTATTGGGTGAGCTTATCTCTCAATCCTTTATAGGATACTAAATATGGTTTAAAAGTTCAGCTCAGGCTTACAATCAGTTAAGGAAAAAGGGGAAAGAAAAAAGAAAGTATGGTGTATGAAAAGAAGAAGTAATGTGCATCTTTAGAAGATAGCTTTACGACTGTGTGTATAATAATGATACTATTTGTATTAAATGGGATATATAGAAATATGTGCTTGTATATTGACCAAAAATTATTGACGAAAGGCTACACTAGAAGCTACTAACAACGGCCATCACCGTAGAGGGTGACCAGGCACAAAGCTAAAATGGAAATGTATGTACTTTTTATTGTATACTTCCTTCTCTGTTTAAATTTCTCACCATGTGTTTCAATTACAAATTTTAAAAAAGAAATTTAAAAATCTTTAAAGATTTCTCAAATTCCAAACTCCTAACCGTGAGAAGAGGCTCTCTGAGTCGGGAGAGAGGGAAAAAGAAGACAGGACGGGAAGAAAGAAAGGAGGAGAAGTCGTGGAATAGATGCTGTGCTCTGGGATCTGAGGGATGCCGAAAGCAAAGAAAACTGGTCACACTGTCCTCGTGTTTGAAAGACATTTCCCTGGGATTGGGCTCCCCAGTTAAGAGACCAATAGAAAGGTAGAGTCGATGACTACACAGACTTTGGGAAATGACAAAGGCTCTGGGAGGATTCAGATTTCAAAGAGAACCACACTAGCGTGGAGAGAAGGGATCTCCGCCCCGTCTCCACACGTGGGCCATTGCACTGGGAGGTACTCCAGAGGCTGACCTCTGGACTCCAGGACATCACCTGCCCCCACATGTGCCTGCCCACAAGTACATGTATTTAACTATCGCAGTGTTCACTTCCTAGATAATTGACTTCGTGGACCACTGCTTACCTATCAAGTTTCCCTTCAGGTAATCATTAAAACGTACCTGTGACAGGTTGGCAGGATGCTCACATGTACGTCACTTATACGTGTGCATTACTATGTCAGCACTTTAAACATTAAGTCAGGTCTCCATACTGACCAAGAATTCTTGGGCGTTTCATCTGTACATGCCTATTCCCTTCCCTTCATCCAAGGCCATTAGTCATGGAATGGCAACTTTGTGAATTCAAACATACTGCTTCGTGTAGTCACCGCCACACACATTTCAATTTGCCTGAACCTCTACTGAAGGGCCCGGATTTGTACTCATCTAACACTGAGCCTATCTTTAAGCAGACATTTGCTCTGAGGAAAATATTTAGAAAAAATAAAACAGTTTACTTGCAAAGAAGTTTAATAAGAGAATCAAAGTTTTAAATGGACTACCTTAAAAACTAAACAAAAACAAGACACTCTGAAATAAACCCACTAAAAATCAAACACACCAACAAGAGGAGCAGCACTACCAAGTTTGCTAGTCTGTTCATGGTACAAAAACAGCCATTTTGCCACTTTGTCTACAAAGGTCACCCCTATCTTCGGATATTGAAATTGCATTGGATAAAGTTATCTTTGGTGCAAAGTCAATTAGCTTTCAGAAAAGGCCTCATGGCTTCATTTATTATGAGGACTAACTAGACATGGGGTCCGTCTGGGGGAAGGGGACTGTCTTGGTTTATCTCAGGATGCAGAGTGCTTTTTGATTGGGACGTGCACACTAACCCGCCACAGAGGCAGGGACAGATGCCAGTATGGCTTCTAGACATACTTGGTGTCAAGAAGTAACAGGATCCATCCCAATCACCCTTTCTATGGTCTCTGCCAGCAATATCCACACCCCACGCTATCCCACTCCCTTCCTTCCAGAACTGTCAACAGCAACAACCACAAAGAAACCACGAAGTAGTCGATTTTTTGCAAGTAACTGGAGTGTGGCAGAATATGCCAACCCAAACATGCCACTTTCAGAAACACAAGGGTTATTTTTAGCTGAAGGCAATTGAGGAGAAGCAGACATAAGAAAAGCTCTGTGCCCTCCCCTACTTTCCTAAAAGCAGGACATAAATTTAAAAATGCATTCCCTCTTCCCTCCCTATCAGGAAGAACGAAGTTAATTACCAGAGAAAACTCTAGACTATCAGTTCCCAAGCACAAGTACACGTACCCTCGAGGGTACATGCTGAACCATTCAGGGGTGTGCAAAAGTTAATCAATAATGGCAAAAAAAAAGTAAAGTAAAAAAGGCAAAACGCTAGTTATAGAACAATAAATGTTAAGTTTGAATCACCATTAATGGAGACACTTCAAAATGAGATCACATTAGCAAATGAAGATTGGTGAGGGCCTGGCTATGACCCCTTCCCCCAAACAGCTCTTCTACCAATCATTATGCACAGTTTCAGAACAATCCATCTGCGACATTTCTAGAACTTCCCCAAACATATAAATACATCGGTAGCCAGACTGTTTGATTAGTTTAGTTATTGACTGAGTAAAAGTAAGTGTGTTGTCTTTAATTGTGATTCGTTTGAAGTAGTATTATTATTTAATGTTTAACTATTCGATCATTATCAATATTTAACTTATGAATATTGTAAAATTAAGTCTGCAGTTTATGCTTTTAGTGTAGTAATTTTTCTTTCCTAACTTATTACCTCATTTTCACTCTTGCACATTTTATATTGCACTATTAATATAGGCACTGAACAAAAGTATCAGTATTCAAAAACAGATGTTTAAAAAACAAGGGGTATAATTTATAGAAATGAGTTTAAAAGGGGTACACAAGTGGGAAAAGGTTGGGAACCACTGGATTAGAGAGTGAAGGAAGGAAGGGGTGGGAGGAATTGCTCCAAGTGCACTACAGAATATATTTAGGTAGTGAATGGATAAATATGTGTGTGCTCTGCTTTAGGACAACTCATTATATGAAAATTGGAATTTATGGAACTGATATGTGACTGTGTCGGTTATGAAGAAGACCCTTGCCTTTTGCTCAAACCATCCTGCTTGTTTCCCCAGGTTGTCTGCTGTCCCTCTCCCAAACATTACACTCCAACTGCAAGGGACTGCAAATAATCCTCCAAGATTTTCACTTAGGTAAGTGAGCTCCACTTTAAAAGGTCATCCATTCTGGCCCTACATATTAAGAATGATGGTGCAGGATTCATATATTCCAAGTTCTGAGCCAAATCCAAACAGCAGTTGTATTTCTGACCAAAGTTCAATATCAGACAAATCTGAAATATGACAAATAACATAACATGAAACTAAACAACTATAAACCAGTGTGTATTTAAAAGAGTACAAGTACCCAAGACTAATAAATGGGCATTACTGTATGTACATATCAATTACACAAAAGGCCCCAATGAATTATTAAATGTTCATCTAGTTTTATTGTATATCACAATTATAACAGCTTCATTATATCATAATTCTAACCTAAAATGAAGTAATACCCAGAATAATTAAGAAATAAACAGTCATTTAGCAGCATGCTTGTGAATCACCTTAGAAATTTGTCAGATGAGCCTCATGTCCCAGGCTTCTTGCTAAAACTTTCCAAGGAAATTGGAGAAGATGCCTTCCCTCTCTCACCCTGGATAAATGGCCTGAACCAAGAGGAGACATTCATAACCTTTCTGCTGATAATAGAGCCGTGGGTTGAGCATTAAGTCCTATAAATGTTTCATGTTGGTTGCATTCTTTCCATTGAAAGCACTTCTTACTAAAGTAAGGGCTGACTCCACACTTCCTTCCTTTGCCCTTCACCTCCTCCACAGTCATGAAGAGCTCTCCCAGAGCTGCCTGATCAGAGGCGTTCCTAAGAGACAGAGCGCACTCCATCTCATCCTTCACTCCTGGGACGTGCTGTGTTTAGCATCTATCAGACCACTTCACATTTCAGTGACAGGCAATAAAAATGATCAAATTACTTTTCAAAATTTAAATTCTTAAGGTAAAAATAATTATATATAATATGTAATAAAATTATATATATGCATACACACACACACACACACACACACACACACACATATATATATATATATTCATATATGAGGTCGGACAATTAATGTCATGAACTCATCCTAGAAAAAAACGCGACATACCTCATTGCTGATTATCACTACAATCATCTTCCAAGTACTCCCTTTGGGAAGCTATGCACCCACGCCAGCACCTGACAATTAAGTTATGACACCTTACCAAGTTGTTTGTACAGTTCTGCCACCATAAGTGCATGGCAGCAAACTTAAGCGTGAACTTAAGCGTCAGATTTTGGGGACAAAAACAGCTCTGATGGCCATTGCAGAAAAAGAGTTCCAAAACTGCTCTGAAGGGTGGACTGGACGCTGGCATCAGTGCATAGCTTCCCAAGGGGAGTACTTTGAAGGTGACCACAGTGATACTCAGCAATGAAGTATGTGGCACATTTTCTAGGATGAGTTCATGAAATTAATTGTCCCACCTCATATGTGTGTGTGTGTGTGTGTGTGTGTGTGTGTACATATAGATATATATAATTTTTTAAATGCTGCCTACCTTCTTCCTGATCATTCCTCCCTCCTACAAGGCCAGCAAAAACCCTTTACAACCTTGCCCTCCCACTAGAGGCCTACCCAAACAATACCCTTTCATTTTCTCCTCTTCAGACTTCTAACCAGGTGTGTGCTTCTAGCTTTCCCCCAATACTGAATGTTCCTATTCCAGTGGTAAATACATGGTTTTATTGTGTCTGCCCCACAGGGCAGACAGTAGTTAGGCTTCAGACTGGCTAAAATGAAGTCACTCTGTCTTCTACCATCCACACCATTCCCCTCCTATTTAAATATGTGGATAGCTAGTTGCTCCAATTTGGTCTTTCCCCATCTAAGAAATCTTCCTCTGAGGGCCCAATCAAGACCTCCTTCCCCATAGAGCCTTTTCTAATTAACCAGCAAAGTTTTTACTGTCCTCTTACGATTACCTTCATTTGTATGCACATATTTAACCAAACATCCAAACAAATACTATACTCATGTATAGTAACGTTTTAGGAGGTAACAGATGTTAGAGGCCTGACAAACATTTTTAATCCTAGCAATCCCACAAGAACTGTTACATGTAAAATGATGATAATGATACATACTTCAAGAGGTAGTTAGGAAGATCAAATAATGCCTGGCACATAATGAGAGGCCAATAAAAAATGTCCAACTGGTGAATTAATAACCTTATAGCATACAGTAGTTCATAAATGTGAGTTGCCTTTCCCTCTCAAACCAATACAAGTAGAAGATACACAAGAGGGAATGTACTAATCTATTAAGTGGCTGTCTATCATCTGCAGACCAGCAACTCACCAGCCCACTAAACTGAATATTCCATTTCCTAGACTCTAACAGATTGAAATTTCTTCTTCCTTTAATTTAAATCTACTCCCCTGCAACTTCTATCCCGACTCCCGGCTCAGCTACCAAGAGCCACACACGCAGAATCGCGCGTCTGGGCCTCCACTTACTCCATACCACCTAATCTAGCCTTGGGGTGGGCTCCCACAGGTAGCTAGGAAAGGTGATGCCCCTGCACATCTCACCCCCAACACACACACGCACACACACACACACACACACACACACACACAAACTCCATGAAAACAAAAATTCTCAGAAAAAATTAATTTTGAGCACATGTCAAAGTTTTATAACAGGCTTGCAGAACAAAAGTCAGCAAAAGGGAAAATCTTGTTCACAAAAACGGTCTTAAAGGGCTTTTTTCAAAACAGAAAGGAATGTCTAGATAAGTGGATCTCAAACTTTAGTTGCTTCTCACTTGGAGGGTTTGTTAAAACACGTAGTGATGGAAACAAGAGTTTCTGATTCAGCAGGTCTGAGGTAGGGTCCAAAATTTGCATGTCTAACTCGTTTCCAGGTGAGGATGAGGCTGCTGGTCCCAGGAACACACTTTGAGAACCACCGGTCTAGACGGCAAATAAAATTGTTTAGGTGCAAACGGATTGCTCGGACAGAGCTGTAAAGCTGTCACGCCTTCCCTGGTTATGCCACTCGAGCTGCCCTGCGTGCACCTCTCAGCAGAAACATCGAGCTATCCCACTCCCTGCACCCGTAATGCCAGACGGGAGCCGTCTGATTGAACACCAGGGTTTCTGCTTTTCCAAGTGGGATACTTTAGGGAATGAAATTTGGGACACAGTTGTCTCTCAGGGCTACCCCCACTCCCCAGACAGAGCCACTTGACATCAGCCCTCAAGTGGGTGCAGCTGCAGCTACCTTCGCGCCGCTCCTTCTCAGCACCCGGGGGCGCGCCCAGTACGTAGGCGGGACCTGGGACGGCGGGGCTGCCCCAGTCCACGTTCGCACGGCGCACGCGCAGCAATGCCTCGGATACCCGCGAGGGGGCGCCTCAGAAGCGGCAGTATCAGCGGTCGCCCTCCTAAAAAGAATGGCCTTTTACACTTCCCCCTCACCTTTCAAAACCCAGTTTTATCCTGGGTGGCATTATTGAGCCACGTTACTCTAGATATGGGATCCTACAAAATTTGAATCCCTTCGAGTTAAGGAGGTAAAAAAAAAAAAAGACTCCTGCCGAAACCCGGGATCGAACCAGGGACCTTTAGATCTTCAGTCTAACGCTCTCCCAACTGAGCTATTTCGGCGCCTTTTTTGCCGGCTTAGAGTATGATATTACTGAATTCTTCCCATCCGCCTGTTCAGTCTTTTTTTTCCATTGTTCAGAGTGTTTTTTCTTCGTCATATTAAATTTTTATATAAGAATTCTTCTGCCCTGTTTTTCACAAGCCATAATTGGCTGCGCTGTATTACTTTACTTACTTTCTTCAACATGATCCGAATTTCTGACAGCTTTCGGCCCCAGAAGTCTGAGTGCAGCTGCTGCTGATTCGGAGGCCGGATTGGCCTGGGCGCCAGCAGCGGGACAGAGCTGGGTCAAGGGCAGCGCGGGGGGCAGTTCCGCGGGGCGAGGTCGGGCCCTTCAGGGCCTCGCAGCTCGGGAGGCGGGTTCCATGCCCCCGGGGCTGGATCCCACGATCCTGGAGCAGGGGGGTCCCCATTCGAGACCTTCCCGCCGACCCGCCCCTGCTCGTGACCACACACATTGTGATGACTGTAATAAAGGAGTGGACAAGGGCAAGAAAGCAGCCTCCTTGGGGTCCTGGGTCCTCGAAATGCCCCCTTAACCTGACACGACGTTTCACGGAGTCAGCCGGGCACGGCTCAGTTGCTCGGAAGGACGATTAGCCATTGTCCCTACTACTTCCTACGCAAGTAGACAAATGTTTCTGAAACATCCGCTACGTGCTTGACACACATTCTGCAATGCCCAAATGCCCTTTTTTATTTTTCTCTGCAATTAAATGGTGATTCTCTGAAGGCAAAAATGATTATTGTACCGCCCTTTTAGCTCGCTCCTTAGAGCTTTATATATAAGTGGAGGCTTTCACAGCCAATTTTTAGGGATGGATACTTGCATGCATGCTCTTGAACGTGGGGGGAAAAGGAAAAGATTGAATATTTGGAAGTGTTTGCGATCGCTAAGGTGGAGATTCGCTTTCTGGGTTTCTTTGTTGTGTCAAATCCAGATAACAAAAGAGCTTGAGATTTAAAAAGAAAAGTCATTAACTAAGAAGTGCAAAGCGACCAAAAATAATTTGGGGGTAATTATTGATTGAAGGCTTTGTGGGACTTGTAGTGAAAGAAGGAGAAATTTGAAGCATCTGCTTTGTGGGGGTCACATGTAAAGAAAGAGATAAGAAAACAGGACCCTGCAAGTTCTCTTGTGTGTCATGAATGTAAGCTACCTTTCACAGTCTCCTCAAAACACTGTAAGAAAGACTTGAACCTGAGTGACTAGGAAACTGGCAGATAAATTTTTATGGGATTTGGAGTGGAGGTAGGGGAAGAAGATAAGGTCCAGGGTCTGAGGGGAAATGAGAGGGAAAGACAGGAGAGATAAGAGAAAAAAGAATACAACTAACTTTGCGTTTCACAATTTAATATGGTAAGATTCTTTCGCAAATTACAAGATAATAGAAACTACATTGTAATAGTGATCATTTGTTGAGTAAAGGTAGATTTCAGAATGTAAATGTTGTGATGTACTAATTGGGTGCCCACACAACCTGGTTCGCCCAGGACAGTTCTTATTTGCATCTGTTGTCTCAGAATCCTGTCATGGTAGTACCCTTTCACTCTTAAAGGTATCCTAGAATGACTGGAAAAATAAATGACATTATCATCCAATTTGTAAGCTGTGAAAAAGAGCCACAGCTTGGTGCTATATATTAACTCTACTACTTTCACCATTAGTTAAAAAATAATTTTAACATCAGCTCAATATTAGTTGTTGCTGCTTTACAAAGGAGACTGAAAGTTTCCCAGACTTAGTGTCATAGCTCCCAAATTGTGCAACCAAGTGCCATGGGACTGCAGTGTTGAATATTTACATTTTTTAGGGAAACACAGTGATTTGAGACATCTGTGGGACACAGCACAACCTACTAGGTAGTTCATAGTTTCAGCAATAGATTACATTTCTTTTGGTAGCAGCATCTCTCTGTGAAGCTAGGTTTTCAGCAGTTGTGATAAAAAGTTGCTGGAGAAAATAAATTTGTAAGAAGAAATAAGAGTGGCAGTGTCCAGTCTGCTTCCAAGGTTTGAGAAATTGTGCACTACCCAACAAGTAATTGATAAGTAATGATGAGTGCTTATAAATGAAATAAAAATAGAACTTTTCTTTCCATTTGTGTGTATAATTTTTTCCAAACAGTTATAAAGTTGTTGGACATAAATATTTAATAAGTTGTTTGGGCCTGAGCACTTAATAAAAGGAACTGTTTGGTATTTCCTTTGGCCTGGGGCATTGGAAAAAATTATTGAGACATAAGACACTAAAGAGCATAATAAACAGAGAAAGTTTAGAAAACTCTAGCTCAGTGCTTTAGTGTTGATAACAGGAATGAAAATTATTACTATTATTATTTTTTTAGAAATGAAAATTATTACCACATTTGGGAAAAAATCTGGCTTTGCTCAGGAAGATTGTAGGGGGAAGAAGCATCCTCAGAACATCCACATAGGCCATATGCCAAAGGAAAGTACATGTCACAGTCAGGGACAGATGATACAGAAGTTGGCATTCAAATGAGCAGAATAATGTAGAAGAAGACTCTATTTTGTAAAGAAGTTTGTGTAGGCTACAGTCTGTCTTCCAAATTAATCTATGGATCTTGGCCAACTCCAGTCTAATTACCCATGGTAACTATGAAAACTAATTATGAGAAGACCTAAGAATAAAACAACTAAAGAGAATATGTTGTATATAGTTATAACATCTAATAAATTTTTGAACTACTGTCAATTGATAATCTTTTCTTAACTTTTCTTCTGAGACTCCACAGCACACACACAAAAATAACACTTGTTTTGATGTACCTCTGACTTCAATCATTATTTCTCAAAAGTATTAAAAAAGATGGGAGTCAAAAAGACATAGGAGTCAGTTTGAAGGGGCTCAAGATCAGGGTGCCAGCTGATTGGCTTGCAGATGGCTGTCTTCTCACTGTCTGCTCACAAGGCCTTTCCTTGGTGCGTGTGCATGAAGATATCTCTCTCTCTCTCCTTTTTATAAAGACTAGAACCCTATCCTTATGACCTCCTTAACCTTTATTACCTCCTCAACACCTCATCTCCAATACAGTCACATTGGGAGTTAGGGCTTCAACATAGGAATTGGGAGGGAAGGGCACAATTCAGTCCATAGCAGTTACACAATGTGGTGCAGAACTGACAGCTAACCTATAGAACATATTTCCTAGCTTGCACCAATGCTCTTTATACACGTATGTATGTATGCATGTGTATATATGTGTGTATGTGTAAATACATATATATTTTTTAAAGAAAGACTCTATTTCAATTAAAAATTAGCATGAGAGTCAAAATCTATAAGTGGAATCTAGTGTTAGAGCTCAGATTTTTCTTGTGGATCCTTTTTTATCAGCCCGTACACCTGCATATTGAATTTCTCTGTGTGTAGAAAATAATACCTTTGCTTGATGGACATAAAGTGATCTCTCCAAAGTTATATATTAAGGTTGTAACTTAGAGAAGAAGTATAAAAAAGTTAATAGATTGCAAAATCATCGTGTGCTGAATTGATCTGAAAGAAGTTAATTTATTTAAAGCCATTAAACCACAAGTCAATAAAGACGTCACTGTTTTTTGTTTTTGTTGAATCACATACATCAATATAAAGCCTCTGGGTATGCTTACCAGGCCAGAAACAATTAAGTAAATTATACTCAAGAACAACCTACTGGTTTTTCATATGCTCTAATCTATTCCTCCCACATCCATCAAGCAAACATCTAACTAACCATGTGGATTTTGCACCATGGCCTAAAGGCCAGAAAACTTGGATTCCAAAGCTTGAGTTTCAGAGGCTTGTGCACCCTTTAAACACTTGTCAGCTTGATTACTTGCATCTCTTTTTGATGAAGTGGGCCAGCCTCCCAACTGCATCCCTGCCCATCTCCCTGCCACACCCCTATCTAGCAATTAAGGGTTAAGGCTTTGATTATTCAGCCAAAGAAATAAAACGAAATAAAGTTAACACCAGAGTTTAGGATATTCTTGATAATTTTTTTAAATGCCAGAAACAAGAAATAAGTCAGTCTCTTTCTTTCCCCCGGTGAAGATGCACGAGATGGTGTTAAATGACCAGAGGCTCAGATAAGGAGGCCAGGACACAGAAGCACCTGTGCTATTGGCCCCAAGTCCCCTCCAACCTCTCAGGAGCCTCGAATTCTTGACTCTCCATTACTTTCATCCACTCTTCTAGTTTTGTTTTTTGTTGTTGATTTTGTTTGTTGGTTTGTTTCTTTTCTTTTCTTTTTTATATCTTTACCCCGCCAAATCTATGTGCCACCATTGGCCAATTCCTGACCTACCTACCTACTACTCAAGAGCCCTGGTGATAAGTCAGCCCTTCTCTACCTTCCGCCCTGTCTTCCTTGCACAGACAGGCCAGAGTCTTTGCAGAGAATGTTAGTGGATGGATGGGGTGAGAGAGCAGGGTAGTGGAGCTCCGCTGTTTCCTGTGGTCACGACTCAGGACACTGCAGTGTGAGGCGGAAGCCTCATCAGGCCCGCTTTCCTCTGTCCTGCTTCTGGAACTATCAGGGCACATTTCCAGGGTTCTCCTAAATTAGGCGGACAGAAAACAGGGTCCTGACCCCAGATTCCACCACTCGGCTATCCAGCCCATTCCCAAATTATCCATTGGAAAAGCTGGCAACACCCAGTTTTGCCCAACCACACCGGCTGCGTACGACTCAGCAGGGGCTGCAGCGCCACCCCATCGTTCTGCAGGTTTTGCACTGCAGTCCACTGTGCAGTTCTTCCTTGACAGGCAGGCAGAAGCTCCCTGTTCAGACTGCACATATTACCCTCTTAATAAAGATTGTCTGAATGATTGGATAATGAGGAGTGCTTTGATTTGGGAAGCTTCCTTGCTTGCCCCATAAGGAATACAAGTAAAATCAAAGTGTTCCTTGTCTCAACAAGAAGTAAACACTGATACCCAATCACATGGGTGCTTATGTAATATTTACAAAACAACTTAAGATTAGCTGGGACAATGGCCTCTACACCATGTGAGTCAATGAAAGACCAGAGTAGTTCATGATTCCCAGTGTCACACAGTTATTTAGAGACAAATGTGAGACTGACTAGAGCTTAGGTCTCATCTCGGAGGCCAGAGCTGCCACGTGCATCATGCTTGTCCCTGTGTTAGACCAGCCATATGAAAATACAGTTGTTGTTTTTTAATTCTATGACCCACATGCACTTTGGGCACCTCAAGTTTTGAAGAAAATGGTGTTCTTCAACTTACTCAGCACTAAATCTTGGGGCTTACATTAACCTGGCTCATTCCCCTAGCACAGAATCTCAAGGCTTCATTCATTTTAATTACTCACTCCTAATAAAAATTTGGGTTCAGAAAGGACCTTTTAGGAATCATTTCTATTTCAGTGTAGAGTCCTTCAAACCTTTTTAATGAGCCTCCTGGTGTTCTATAATATAATGTGCACCTATGAAGTCTTCTTGCCAAAAATGTTTGACCTGAAACTCTTCTGGCCTCTAGGTAAACCTAACTTCCAGTTTACATGAAATTTAGAAAATGGAGAAATAAATTAGGTGACATCATGAAGAAATAACTAGACAAGTCCAGTGTGAGACATTCTTTAAAACATCTGTCCTGTTGTCTTCAAAATAGCATTGTCATGGGGGAAAAATGAAAACATTAAGGAGATGAGGACACAGCTCTATGTTTAGTGGACTAAAAAGACACCCAGTAATGTGTGGACCCTTATTGGATTCTGGTATAGAAAAACAATTTTAAAGCTATAAATAACAGACTTTTGGAGATGTAGGAGAAAACCATCTGTTTTCCCTCTACCCATCTTAGATTCCTCGGTTGGGACCTTGTGAATTAGACTGACAAAAGCCAGATTAGCAAGAGAAAAACAAGCAAATGTTTATTAACCTGTGTATTGTACATACACATGGAAGTTCTAAGTGATGAGTAACTCGTCACTTGTGCTTCTGTGGTATCTTACAAAGGAACAATAAATTCGTAGAGAAGTAATGAGACAAAGCAAAAGGAATTTGAGGTTCTAGGGTGGCAAATAATGGGAAGCAGATATGTGGGGACAACTAACCAAAGATAAGGGCTAGTTAGTGAAGCTTGTTATGTGGACTCCTCCAGTGCCATCTCTGGCCTGAGTAGGGTCTAGAGTTTTCTCTGATAATTAACTCATGTCCTTTCTGGTAGAGAGGGGCAAGAGAACACATTTACTAATTGATGTCTTGCTTTTAGGCAAATTGGGAAAGGCAGAGAGCTTTTCTTGTATCTTCTTAATTGCCTTCAGCTCAAAATAATCTTTTTGTCAAAGTGACATGTTTTGGGTGGCATAGTCTGCTAACTTTCAGGAGAATATTGAGAAATTTAAATATACATATTAGGAAATGACTATCAGTTTTCTTAAGTATGAAAATGATATTATAATTATATAAGATAATGCTACAGTTTTTAGGATATTTATGCTAAAGCATTTCATGTTGAAGTATCATAATGTTTATAACTTTCAAGTGTTTCCAACATACACACACATGATACAATTGATATAGCAAAATGTTAACAATTGCTGAATCTAGATGGAGAAATACACCTTCCAAATTTTCTGTAGGTTCTAGTTTTTTCAGATTAAAAATTTGAAAAAAGATAAATATTAGTCTTAGTCACACACACATATGAATAAAATTAATGTAGCAAATGTTAACAATTGTTGAATCTAGGTGGAGAAATATCTTTCAATTTGTCTGTATGTTCCAATTATTTTCAGATTAAAAATGTGAAAAAAGATAAATAATAATCTTATCTTACAGATCCTAGAAATTTCTGGATTTTAATGTTGTTTTTCAATGATTGAAGAAATTTATGCCTTATTAATGTGGTTTTAGGCATCAGAATGTAACAAGGGATATATTTTCATGAGAATAAATTTGGGTTCTTCCTTAGTCTATCATTGGTCTAAGCAGTCCCTTTGTCAGTCTATGGCTAAGACTTGTCCTGTATATGTTAATACCAGGACTATATTTTTGGAATCATCAATCAAGACATGTGGTCTGACAAAGAATTTTTTTCTTTACTTCTGTTTCTACTCACATGAAAACCTTACAAAGACATAAAAATTACAATGTGTGTAGAAATGATTTTTGTTTGTTTAATATATCATGAATCCCCCTTATTGAAAAATAACACAATTAAATGAAAGGACACTGTTTCAAAAAGATGTAGCACACAATTTTCATACTTTGTAGTCAACTCCAACGTGATTTACAACAAAACCTTTACAAGGTCAACTGAATAATCTATCATGACATATGTTGGGAATAAAATATCTTCCTTTTCTTTTATTCTTAACTTTTAATTTCCTTTTTGAATCAGGCTTTCAGTTTT
Organism: Lyroderma lyra; assembly: GCA_004026885.1. Lineage (NCBI taxonomy): Eukaryota > Metazoa > Chordata > Mammalia > Chiroptera > Megadermatidae > Lyroderma > Lyroderma lyra. Next base: position 73,556 of record PVJL010002862.1, on the reverse strand, counting down.
GACCTTCACAATTACTAAGGAAAATCAGATTGCAGTAATTAGAATATTGCAGAAACACCATCTAAAACTATGGTTTGATTAGTCCATTAAATTAAGCAATGACAATTTCAACTCCTGAGAATTTTAAACTGATTTAATTTTAGCTATGTGGTACACTATTTTTTTTATGATAGCTGAAATATTTGCAGGGTAAGTCAGAGATAGCATACTTATTTATAATGTTACTAGGGCAAAAGGAAAACCTGAAGAGTAGCAGATTAATCTTAGGGTAATATGTATTTTCTAAATATTATCAGATGGAATTTCTGCTTGAATGTAATATCCAAATAATCTGTAATGAACAGTTTGCTGTGAAGGCTGTTTTCTGAGCAAAGAAAAAATTGTTTTATATTTTCACCCAAGTCTTCTCTATTATAAAAAATGTGAAGGGCAGAACTGCAGAGCCATTCATCAAAGTAGGTATGAATGTATGTATGTATTTTTACGCAGCATCTACGTTTTATTGTCACGTGTTTATGTGTCTCTGTGGCTGCTCACGTGTTTCCGCAGCAGAAGGGAGACCGTAGGGGCTCTCTCCTCCCCTCCCACTGCTGCTCAGCACAGAGGAAGTCACAGCGGCACAGTAGCAAATAGATTTTGTCTCCTCCCAGCAAAACCTCAGCTGTTTCCTCTATGGTCCTTTCCAGAAAAACTTGCCAGCCTTTGTCTTAGATGATTATTTCATACCTCCTCCCAAACCTCAAAGCTCCAACACCTCTCCCATCCTCATATTTAAGAGACGACTGTGTTTTCTATTCGACTAAGGAAAGAGGAGCCATCAGAGCTTCCACGTGGTCCCATGCGACAGTTCCCCAACCACGTGCACCGGTGCTGTGGAGCAGCCCTGATCGGTGGATGAGTCGTCTGCAGCCAGCTACATTCATCAGCTATTGTTGTGTAATAATACTGCCACAAGCTTAGCATGTGAAAACAACGCACGCTCATCTCACAGTCTCTGAGCCCATCTCAGCGGAGCCCTATGCTTCAGGGTCTCACAAGACTGCAGTCAAGGTGTTGGCCAGGGCTGTGCCCCCACCCGGGGTCAGGTGAGGGAGGACCCACCTCCCAGCTCACTTGGTTATTGATAGCATCCAGTTCCTGGTGGGCAGCTCTTGTGTGAAGTTCTTCATCATGTGGACCTTCCCAGTGTGGTTGTTTACTGCTTCTAAGCCAGCAAAGGAGAGAGCGTCTCCTTGCCAGACAGGCACTGTGATCGCACGTAAGGTATCCCACATGAGCAATTGTGCATGTGCCCTTGCTGCTCCACCGGGGAAGAAGCACATCACAGACCCTGCCCACATTCAGGGGATGGGGGTCACCAAGGACATGAACACCAGGGGCAGGGATCTTGGAGCTATGCTAGAGCCTCTCAGCACCCCCATCGCTACGTGTATATCAATTCTGTCTGTCCCGTTTTGTCTCCTCAGGGACCTACACGATCACTATCCTGCATCATCGAGTTTTCCTCTGGGTAACTACCCGGGTAACTACCCTCTTCATACAAATGTGCTGTAAATTCTTCCATCTTAATATTTAAAAAAACAATTTCTTGCCTCCAATTTCCTTCCAGCTACCCCTCTATTTTTGTTTTCATTAAGAATAAAAATTCTCAAAAGATTTGTCCATACTAACTCTTTGGTTCCTCTCCTCTCATTGTCTCTTGAACCCATTCCAGTAAATCAATCTCTCTCTCTCTCTCTCTCTCTCTCTCTCTCTCTCTCTCTCTCTCTCTTTCTCTCTCTCTCTCTCCGTCTGTCTTTGTCTCTGTCTTTCGCTCCCTTGCAGCTGTTCCTGTGAGGGCTACCTGTGACCTTCACATTGCTGAGTCCAGTGATCACTTCTTATCCTTGAACTTTGTTAGTATTGGATGATCACTCACTTCTCTGTGGAATGTTTCAACATAGCTTCTTCTCTGGTTTTTGTCTTTGTTGACTGTTCCTTCTCTGTCTCCTTTGCTGATTCCTCCCATCTGTGGTTCAGGGAATAGTCCATGAACCTCTCTCCTCTGTCAACTGACAGTCACTCCCTTAGGTGAGTCTATTTAGTCTCCTGGCTTTATTATTTTTTTCCAATTACATTCAACTTACAATATTATATTGGTTTCAAGTGTACAACATAGTGATGAGACATTTGTGTAACTTACAAACTCCTCATTTTGATATACCTGGTTCCCCTCTGGACACCATATCTAGTTATATACTATATATAGATGTTATTGACTGTCTGCCCTATGCCGCACCTTACATCCCTGTGACTATTAAGTGACTGAATTTGTATATCTTGATTGCATCCCCTTTTTTCACTCTCTCCTTTATCCCTCCTCCCATCACCCCCACAGCTCCAGTACCCATCTAATACCACACACAGTCTTTGCAGCATGATTGACCATATTCCCGTACTATAACTCTACATCCCTGTAACTATTACTTTGTAACAACCGAACTGAACTTCCCGGTCCCCTCTCCTTATTTCACCCCTCCCCCAACCCTCCTCCCATCAGGCAACACATCAGATGTTCTCTAATATGAATCTGTTCAGGTCTGCTTGTTTATTTTCTTCTTTGAATTTCACCTAAAGTGCAGTGAATTTGCATCTGTCTTCCTCTGTTTGTCACTTCACTCAGGCAATACCCTCCATGTTTTTTTATTTAAATCTTTAATCCATATTACTTGAAAGCAACTGTTGATAGACATGTAGCCATTGCCATTCCATCATTTATAATTTTGCTTTTTCCTATGTTATAGTAGTTCCTCTAATATTCCTCGTATTAGTTTGGTGGTGATGAACTTCTTTAGCTTTTCTTTGTCTGAGAAGCTCTTTATCTGTCCTTCAATTTTGAATGCTAGCCTTGCTGGATACATTAATCTTAGTTGTAGATCCTTGGTTTTCATCACATTAAATATTTGCTGCCAATCCCTTCTGGCCTGCAAAGTTTCTGATGAGAAATCAGCTGCGAGTTGAATGGGTATCCCCTTACAAGTTACTACTTTCATTTCTCTTGCTGCTTTTAGAATTTTCTTATTTTCTCAACTTTTTCCATTTTAATTATTATGTATCTTGGTGTGGCCCTGTTGGGGTTCATCTTTTTTGGGACTTTCTGTGTTTCCTGGGCTTGTATGTCTATTTCCTTCACCAGGTTAGGAAAATTTTTAGTCATTATTTCTTCAAATATGTTCTCTATCCCTTGCTGTCTCTCTGCTCCTTCTGGTACCCCTATGGTACGAATGTTATTACACTTGATATTGTCCCAGAGGAGTCTTAGCTTATCTTTATTTATCTGTCCTTCAATTTTTCTTCTTGCTCTGATTGGGTGTTTTCTGTTAACTTATCTTCCAAATCACTGATTCATGCCTCTGCTTCATCTAGTCTGGGAGTCCCTTCTATTGCATTCTTCATTTCCTTTGTTGTAATCTTCATCTCTCTCTGGTCCTTTTTTATTGTCTTCATGTCCTTTCTTATGTTTGCTATCTTTTTGTTTAAATTTTTATTAAGTTGCTTAATCATCATTATAACTATGGTCTCTGATGGGTTGGTTGTGTCCAACTTGTATTCTGGGGTTTTCTGTTGTCTTTTCTTTTTGGATGTACTTCTTTATATGCTCATTCTGGCAGCCTCTCTGTTTATAGACATTCTGCTCCTTAACCCAACACTCAGTGCTTTCTTCTGAAGCTCCCTGCTGATGGTGTGAGGGAGTGGAGGGGGCAGGGGCAGAGGTCTGGCAGGGTGGGGGAGGGCAACTAGTCTTTGTTCCCCACCTGACATTGAGAGCAGCCTCGCAGGCAGTGCTGGCTTTCACTTTTCTGTATTCAGTTTGCCCCAAGATCTCTGCCCTGTGTTTTGGGATCTGCTGTGTTGAATGCTAGTCCCACAGACAAGGCTGATTGTGGGCAGAGAAGTGCACCTGCTGGTACCCCTATGATATGAATATTGTTACACTTGATGTTGTCTCAGAAGAGCCCTGGGCCGGAGCAAGGTTGGGCAGTGGTTCCTCGCTGCCCCATCACTCCCGCGCCTCTCAGGACAGGAGCGAAGCCATGCCAGCATGTCTTGCACACCTGGTCTGCACCTCCTGGGGGCCAAAGTGAGTTCCGGTTTCGGAGGCCTTTGGGCCTCCTTATCTCTGTCCCCCGGACCAAGTGAGATCTGTAATGCTCACCTGCCACCTTCTTCCTTCTTTCTCCGCAAGCGCAGATTCAAGCAGGGACCTGTACACAGCCATGTCCCTGCACTTCCCCCTCTATTTTTTTTTCCCTCCGATTGCCCCTCTTTGCCCACCTGCAGGCACTTTGATGCGATGAGCATTGCACAGGGAATCCTTATTTGAGTTATAGATGTTTTATCTGTTGTGATCTCTAGGGGAGTTTTCAGGAACTCCTCTCACACAGCAATTATGTTGCCTCTGACTCTCCATTAATCAAAGTTTTAAAATTTGCTAGAACTAGAAAGATGTTTCTTAGGGACTTATTTGGCCTATGTTATTTAATATTTCTCATCTCTGTAATTTTCATTCAGCATTTTAAGCTGAAAATGTGCTTTCCCTCCTCTCTGAGTCCTGTAGTTAGTTCTCACAACTATCTTTATTAAGTGAGCAATATTTTCATTCCAAGTCAATGATGAGGGATTAAGCAAAGTACAGAATTTTTGTTAGAACATTTATTTCATTGGAGGGTTTTCTAGCAGTTTAGGACTGAGAGGAAGACCATGAAATAGAACGTTCCTTTTGCTCCTCAAAATTGACCAGTATGATGAAAAGGAAACTTCCTACTTTCTGAATTTAGTATAGAAAGATTACATTGGTAAAAGAGAATACTTTCCACCATTTGGCAAAATTTATCTCTTTAAGAGTATATCAATCAGGGGGGTTCCCTGGTGGTGTAGTGGCTGGGCTTCGGCGCTCTCAACGCCATGGCCTGGGCTTGACTCCCAGCCAGGGAACCACCAAAAACAAAACAAAACAAAAAAAAAAAAAACACAAGAGTGTGTCAATTAAAGTATAGTGTGTTTATCTATAAACACAACAGCATTAGAAACACTGACTATTAAAGCTAAGATCAAAGAACTATTATTCAAAGGCATGTCTACAAAGAAACACCAAAGTGAGGATTAAAGATCAGTCCTTCTAAACAACAACAAATATAAGTGAAATCAGTAGCAAGCACAAGACTTGCAAAACTGGTGTACTTCTTTCTTAAAGTGTGAGGTCCAAGAAGGAAGTGTGCTTTATGTGGTCAGTGGTGTGTGGAAAAGCTAGGGGTTCTGCCTGCGCTCGGGTGGACAGCAGATGTGTGTGTGTGTGTGGAGAGAGAGGCAGAGAGAAACCGAGAGAGACAAAACCCCAGCAATAAAGAATCTGCTCCATTAAAACCCCACAAACAAATAGAGATGCTAAGTGTCCAGGTCCTGGGATAGAGAGACAATTATACTCCCAGGGGCAACAAATGTAGTGAGGCACACAAACCTATGAATAGATGAATCACACAAGTAAAGTAGGGTGGTAATACTGAAGACAGAATCTCCACATCGACAGGTGAGCCCAACTTTGGTGAGTAGATGTCATTTGGATTGGGTTTTGAAGGTTGACCAGGAGTTCTTCAGACAAAGAAGGGGAGGTGCATTTATGGCAGGACAAATGGCGTCTTCAAAGGGCCTTGAAGAACCTGGTGTCCTGAGGAAGCCAGGGTGCCTGTGTGTAATGGCAGCTGGGGATGGAGCTGAAAAGAAGGAGGGAACCTGGGTATGGGTCACCTTTTGTGGTATTAGGCAACAGGGAACCAAAATATATTTTCTATGTCAGAGAGTTGTTTGATTTATAAAACTATAACTGTGGGGAATTATGAGAAAAAATCTGAGTGAAGAGGGTCTGGAGGCAGGGAAACTGGTGGAAGGATCTCACAATAATTACTAAGGCAGTGGCAATGAGTAAGAGCTGAAGAAGAGATGCCAGATTTCAGAGATGGTTAAGGAGTAATCATAGGTTTTCATAACCAGACATGGGCAGAGACAGAAAGAAGAGTCAAGAATAGCATCAAAGTGACCAGCTTTGGAAAGGGCTGATAATGAAGTCTTTTTAAAGGCTGAGAATACAGGAAGCACAATAATTTTGGGCTGTGGAGAAGAGCCATCTTCTGGAATCTAAATGAGCAGTCCTAGCATGCAATAGACACCCTGAGCCCAGAATCCAGAAAGAAAAGGTAGGTGCTGGGAATACGAAATGCAGGTATTATGGTGACCATGAGGGTGGGAGTTGAGGACATAGGAATGAATGAGATCACACCGAGAGAGAGCATGTGGGTGAGTGAGGAGGCTGAGGCAGAAATGCTGTGAAGAACGTCATCACTTAGGGTAGTGATTCTCACGGGGGCCTATTTTGCTCCCCAGGGACATCTGGAAATCCTGGAGCAATTTTTAGTTGTCACAATTTGGGGAAGGGGTGGAGGCCAGGGATGCCATTAAATGTCCATTAAACCATGCACAGGGCAGCCCTTGACAACCAAGAAGTATTTAGCCCAAAATGTCAATTTAGGGAATATGCAGAAGCGTAAGAAGCCAGTGGGAAGTGGGTGGGGAGAAATGTGAATGAGATGGAGCGAATGGTGCTGCTGAAGGCACGGGAAGGAAGTGTTTTTACAAGTGATGAACAGGGCCAAATGCTGCTGGGGAATGAGGAAGAAATTTTAACCTTGGTTCTTGCATTTATAATAGATTATGAATGACAGTGGTAAAAACAGACTTAGTAAAGTAACGAGGCAGAAGTCAGGTTATAACAAGGTGCTGAGAGATCAGAGGGTGAGGACATGGGACACTGGATGGGGACACTTCTCAAGGCTCTGCTGGTGAATAGATGAGGGAGACAAGAGAAGAGGCAAGGAATAATTTTGTGTTTAAAGCAAGGAGACTCCTGTTTTCTTTATTTTTTCCTGTGAAATAAATGTAAACTAGCATTTACTGAACATGTATTATTTATGCACCAGGCACTGTCTCAATGTTTTACATGCCTTAGTTTATTTGAAATTCACGGTAACTACAATTTCCATTTTACAAAGGGAGATATTGAGCCCCAGTTGAAGAATTGTCAAGATCACGAAGCAGAAAGTGGTGAACCCAGCTCTGAACGTGAAGTGCGGGGAGGTCTCCTAAGTTTGGGGGTCAATCATGGTTGCCCTGTGCAGATGCTGCTGCTGCCCAGCCTGATGGCTCAAAGGCAGCCTCCCAAGTTAGAGAAAATGGTCACAGTAGCCTTACAATGTCAACTAATCTCATGCTCGCTTTTTAATTCTTTCTCAGCAGGAGGCTATCAAAATAATACTAGGTCTCTCCAGCTCTCCATTCTAGGTTTACAATGGTGGGTTTATACTCGCCAAAGAACATGCCAGCTGTAGGATACTGCGTGACTAATTCCTCACTCAGTTCCTCCAAGCAAGAGACAGTCTGGCAGGAAGTCCGTCTGGATGGGTTGTCATGGTACTCACCATAGCTAATCCCCTTCCAGAATTTCCTTACTCAGAGAATGGTGGAAATTCATAGGATCTAGGGATCTAGGGTTCTAGGATTTTGTGAGCTTGAGCACATGTGCTCACGAGTTAAGACAAGAATTTTCCAATGTGAGCACCAGTTTTCATGTTTGCTCTGGCCCAGCAAACACAAGTCCAGCAATCAATGTTTCACCATTACATCATTTCATCTCCTAGACAGTATCCAGAGAATGGACTGAGAAGGAGTGAGACCGTAATGGAGTCAGGCACTTAAGACTGTGACAAAAAACTGAGAGCTCCTTCCCTGTGGCATATAAAAGGGAGCTAAGCAGGAACTGATGAAAGCATTGCTTATAGTTTTGAGGGCTTGTTTATGTTGGTGGCACCAACATGTTTACAATATGTAAAACACTGAAATTTTCTTCAGCAATATTCTATAATATATGTACAGAATTATAGAACAAGGAAGGTTCGGTTTATTTAATGTTGGGATAGGTAAGGGAGTACAGTCAGTAGTCGATAACATAGAATGAATGAACAAATGAATGAACGAATTGAAGAAGCAAGAGAGTGGGTAGTGGAATTAGAGTACTAGGGGAAAGTTTATACCTATTTGGACCACTGGGGTCCAGAATAAGTAGGAAGAGTAGTGAAGCCAAGTTGAGAATGAGGAGAGAGAGATGACTGAGGCTGATCTGATTGGGACCCTAGGGCGAAGTAGGATTGGATGGACCCTCAAGCTCATTTCAGAGGAGATGACATCAAAATGATGCTCCAATTAATGTTTAACCATATCATTAAAACAGTCTGCTTCAAACACCCCAGTTGAAAAACCAGCAACAGAATGAACAAACAGTTCAGAAGAAAAGAAACCTAAGTGGCCAATAAACATACACAGAGCTAGCTAAAACTCATAGAAGTGCAATAAAACAATAGAATTTTTGCATCTTTCCAACTGGCTCAGATTAAAGGGGCTATTAAGTTCCACAACTGTTTATAGTGTTGTTAGTTTCATATATGTCTTTCCAATTTCAAATGCATGTGCTTTTTCAGCCCCCAGAAACAGCATTTCTGGGTATAAATCCTTCAGATATAATGTGCACCTGAGTACAGATAGGTGCATACAGGGATGCTAAATGCAGCAGGTTTTTTAATAGTTGTAACAGGTGCCACTATAAATTCATGGCCTTCAGTCTTGGTTGTGCCTTCACCTTGGCAGTGGCAGAGTTTCTGCTTTCATACTCTTCTGTGACTCTTCAAAACTCTCATGTCTCCTCAGTTGCCTTCTCAACCACTCAAGAAGAAACTGAGGCCATGGTGAATTTCCTCATGTTCCTTCCCCAAAGTCTTTATATCTAAACTCATTTCAATTCTTACCTTTACTGGTCCAGGAGGGTGAGGTAAATTAACCCCACAATTTCTATTCCACCCAAGTCAGTACTTTCCCATGGAGCTCATCTCAATTCACCCTGTACCCCATTAATTACTCACCCCTGACCATCATCAATCTTTCCTTCTCTACTCCCCAGTCTTCAATTTAGAACAGTGTTGATGTAAGAAATGTCCCAGCCAGTAGAGAATATTAATGAGTTTATTTGAGCCAAACTGACGACAATTGCTGGGAAGAAAAATCTTAATGGATTAAGAAATGCCTGGAAATACCAGTTTTGCAACTTATTTTATACATTAGAATCAAAGGGGGAGACATAAGGAGGGTCACATGAAATCCATTGGTGGGAGATTAAGGAGGCAGGAGAAAGCTAAATGGGGGCCTCTGGGATTGCATAGAAAGGCAAAATAGAGAAATACACACTCCTTTTACATTGATGGGTATAGGATAGTAAATACTACTTAACATTTGCAGCACATAGAGATGATATGAAGATACAATAATGAGGGGTTCTGTGGTCTCTTGCTCTGATACAGACAGTTGTGACTTGAGGGGTCTGGAGAAAAATTACTCTAACATTTCAAAGTTATGTTAACTTAGATTCAAAAAGACAATCGACAGCCTCACTTAAGGTAAAGATTGACCTTTATCAAGGAAGCTACAGGCCAAGGACATGACTACCTACCACGAGGTCTACCACACAGGCCTCTCTTGAGCATGTCAGGTTTAGTATGTGGCCTCTTTTTTGTCCATACTCCATTTCTAGATCCCTAATCACTAATCAATCTTTATTATCCAGATGCTCTCTTTCTCCTCCACACTCCACTAAAATAACTCTAGAAATTTTGCCTGTATATTGCCAAAACCAACAGATGCTTTTAAAGCCTTTATGTTTCTAAACTTCAGCGGGCTGCCTGCTTGTTATTGACTGTCTACCCCTTTGACTGCTGTGGTGCTATTTCCTCTTATTGTTCTCTCCCACTCCTCTGGCCTTTTTTTTTTTTTTTTTTTTTAACCATTCCTTTATAATCTTCCCCCTGGCTCCTGTACCTGAAACTCAAACCTTGACGTTTTTCATGGCTTGGCTGTAATTCTTGACACCTACCATCAACCTTGCCATTTTGGGTGATCTTGGGGAGATTTTATTCCTCTCTCAGGGTTTTAATAACCACTATGTAATAGCCATATTTAATTCCTATATATGTATCAGTAGATCTCAAGCCATGTCCACCAATTTGAGCTTCAGACTCACATGTTTGAGTGTTAGATGTCTCCACTTGGGTATGCCACAGTTCACTAAAGCTCAATATCTCTCAAATGTAATTGACCATTCTCCACTCTTTCCAATACAACATTCAAAACCTTAAAGCACCACCAAAATCAAGAAAGTACACCTCCTGTGTATAATCAGTCAAGTTCTTTCATCTAGAGCAGTGGCTCCCAACCTTTTCACACCTGTGTACACCTTTTAAACCCATTTTCATAAACTGTACACCTTGTTTTCAAAACAGCTGTTTTTAAATACTGACACTTTTGCTCAGTGCCTATCTTAATGTAAAATAGGGGAAATGAGGTAATAAGTTAGGAAAGAAAAATTACTACACTAAAGGTACAAACCACAGGTTTAATTTTATAATATTCGCAACAGTTAAATATTGATAATGATGATCAAGTATTAAAACATTAAATAAAAAACTACTTGAAAAGAATCACGATTAAAAACAATGCACTTACTTTTACTCAATCAATAATTAAACTGATCAAACAGGCCATGGATATATTTATATATTTATATGTTTGGGGAAGTTCTAGAAACATTGCAAATGAATTGTTCTGAAACTGTGCATAATGATTGGTAGAAGAGTGATTTGGGAGGAGGGTTCATAGCCACACCCTTACCAATCATCATTTGCTAATGTGATCAAATTTTGAAGTGTTATTAATGGTGATTCGAACTTAACATTTATTGTTCCATAACTAACATTTTGCATTTCTTTACTTGTTTTTTCACCATTGTTGATTATTTTTTTGCACACCCCTGAATGACCTAGCATGTAGCCTCAGGGGTATGCATACCACTGCTTGGGAACCGAAGATCTAGAGTTCTCCCATCTGTCCCCAACATTACCCCTTTTTGCAGTGCTGTGCTTTAGGCATTATCATCACCAGTCTGATTGACTGCAACAGCTTCATAAGGTGGATCCCTGCAGGAGCTCAATCTTGCCTTCCTTAAATTCCTCTTTCATGCTATTATCAGAATAAGCTATCAAAAGTGTAATTCTGCAGTCAATAAAAATGGCAAAAGATCTCATCACATGTAGAAACATTCCCAATGTATTGCTTAGTAAAAAAAAAAGCAGACTCTAAAACAGTATGCACATTACGATCCCATAACTAGTTTTTAAAAATGTATGTGTATGTTCCAAGAAATGAAAATAAAGAACATCCACCTAAATATTAACAAGGGTGATCTTCCAGTTATAGATCATAGGTAATTTTTTTAATTGATTTAGTTTTTCAGCTTTTCTGCAATTAGCACATATTACTATTACTGAAATCAGGAAATAGTAAATCCCACAAATCTAACAATGTCAGTTTCTTCTGTAAAATCTTGAATTAGCTCTCCGCTGGCAGGATGAAGCCCAGGCGTATTTTTCATGATAGATGAGGCCCTCCATGACCTAGCTGCCACATTCCTCTCCAGCCTAACCTCCCAGTCTCATGTTCTAGAGCAGTGGTTCTCAAACTTTAAGATGCATCAGAATTACTGAGCCACACCCACAGAGTTTCTGATTCTCTAAGTCTGGGGTAGAGTCCAGGAATTTCCATGTCTAACAACTGATGCCAATGCTATTGGTCTGGGGACAAGTTTTTAAAAATTATTATTGTGATAAAATATTCGTAACAAAAAACCATGGTAACTATTTTTAAGTGTGCCACTCAGTGGCATTATGTACATTCACAGTGTTGTGCAACTATCACTTTCAGAACTTTTCATCATCGCAAACTCTGTACCCATTGAACAGTAATTCCCCCTTCCTCCTCCTCCCAGCCCCTGGTGAACATCTATTCTACTTGCTGTGTCCATGAATTTGCCTACTTTCGGCACCCCTACCATGCCACCATTTGTATACACCACGTTCTACCTATTCATTCATTTGTAGATGTACGTTTAGGTTGTTTCTACCTCCTGGCTATTATGAATAATGCTGCTATGAACATCACTGTACAATATCTGTTTGAGATCCTGCTTTCAATTCTTTGTAGTATACGAGAGCTGTCTGGAAAAAATTTATCTATAAATGTCTCTATTTTTCATATTACATAGCTGGATACTTTCCAGACAGCCCTTGTATATCTAGAAGTGGAATTGCTGGATCACATGGTAATTCTATGTTTAACTTTTTGAGGACCTGCCATAGGGATTTTCACAGCACCTGCATCATTTTGCATTCCTAACAGAAATGCATGAGGGTTTCAATTTCTCCACATCCTTACCAACAATTGTTATTTTCTACTTTTTTAAAAATGAAAGCCATCCTAATGGGTGTGAAGTGGTATCTCATAGTTTTTATTTGCATTTCCCTAATGGACTTGGGACACATTGTGAGAGTGACTGTGCTGGAGTAATAAAGATGACTTGCACTGTCCTGAACACACAGTATTATTTACAACTTGGTGTTTTCATTCTGTTACTCCCTCTGCTTGGAATCATCCTCAGTTTCCTCTACCAATTCTGGTTCATCCTTTAAGACACAAGTCAAATGTCATCTCCAGAACTTTTCTCAGTCCTCTAGGCTGGGCTAGTTGAACCCACAGAAGCCCTGAGAAGCTCTGCCCTTGCAGCATTAGTGCATCTATGGAAGGTGGGCTTAGGGAAGTGGGGCGAGTAAGGCATTGGATTAAAAGCAAGTGATTTGGTCTAAAGTCTGTACAAGCACCTGATGGGCCTCAAGACCCCTTTGCCCACGGCAAACAGCCACATGGCAACTATAGACGCCCTACCACCAGATTTCCCTTCAAGACTGAGCTGGCTAGTCATCTGCCAAGAATGCAGGTAACTGACAACCTCTGCCTGCCCAGGTTTCATGATTTACTTCTGTTCTCTGAGCAGCCTCCAGCCCAGAACTGAGCACCTGACTTTCCTGCCTGGTGAGGGACTTTGTGGCACTAATCACATGCTGGGTAACAGCTCTGCAGCAGACGTAAAATTCAATTGTTGTATTCCATCAAATATATGCCCCCATCAGTTTGAATATGTATAATTATTTTATATAACACTAAGAAAGAAAAAACGCTAAAAATTATCCTAAAACATGATGGATTTCCCGATTTCAGCTATGTTGTATAGTGAAGAAGTGGGGATCTTGGTATCAATTAAATTTGGTCATTCAGATTGAAGGATATAGGGCTCCAAGAGTTAAGTCCCGAAGTATGAAATGAAATCCATAAATTATCTGAAATATTTGAGCCTTTAGGAAGGAACACAGTAATATCAGAGACTTGATGGAAAAATTAAGGATAGTACATAAAGCAGTGAAAAGAAAAATGAATGAGACTAACTCCAGAAAAAAAATTTTGAGATAGAAATTATAAGCATAGCACACTTCTTGAGACTATAGTGCAAAAAAAGTAAATAAAATTATAATATAAATATTCTTAATTAAAATTAAACATGATTTAAATATTTATTAGAACAGGGACTGCCAGGGGCTTGGAATCCTATTGACACTGAAGTGCTCCAAAGGCATCGATTTGCAAATATCGAGTAGGCAACTGGATATAAGATTTTTAAACTAGAGACCAGAAGTTCAGAAAAGAGATCTTGACTAGAGGTTTTTTAAAAATTGAAGTTAAAAATAAATGGTAATTGAAGCCATGGGACTCGGTGACATTTCTCAGAAGGGGTATTGACACTGGCTACAATAGGGAGGATTCCTGCAGCAAAGGTGAAATGGAGGCCAGACAGCAGCAAGTCGAGTATAACGCCGATGAGGAAAGGGAGGGCTGGAGAGCTTTCGAAGACCCCCGGGAGACCAGAACTTTCACCCTAACTCAATTGACTTCTTTATTTCTAAGGCTGCTCTTAATTTTTATTCTAAGACTATGTTTTTAAGAGCAGTTTTAGGTTTACCACAAAATTGAGAGGGAAATAGATTTTCCCATATGGCCCTTGTCCCCCCACACATGCATAACCTCCCTCATTATCATCACTATTTATTTTTTTATTTTTATTTTATTTTTACCAAAGAGGAACCCACGCTGACACAGCATAATCACTCAAAGTCCATACTTGGATTCGGGTTCACTCTTGGTGTTGCACACTCTATAGGTTTGGAAAAACGTACGATGATGATGTACATCCATCATTTTATGATCATGCAGGATAAAATTCCTTTGTGCTCTATCTATTCATCTTCCCTCCCCACCCCTGGCAACTGCTCAGCTTTTCTCTGACTCCATAGTTTTGCCTTCTCCAGAACGTCATATAGTCAGAATCATACAGAATGTAGCTTTTTCAGATTGGCTTCTTTCACTAAGTAATATGCATTTGTTTCCTTCTTGTCTTTTCAGGGCTGGACAGCTCATTTCCTTTTTAGAGTTTAATAAATCCTCTATTGTCTAGATGTACCAGTTGATCCATTCATCTACTGAAAAACATCTTGGTTGCTTCCAATTTTGGCAATTATGAATAAAGATGCTATAAATCTTTGTGCAGGTTCTGTGTGGACATAAGTTTCAACTCCTCTGGTTAAATACCAAGGCCTGTGATTGCTGGATTCTACAGTATAGTCAGTTTTGTAAAAAAGCACCTAACTGTCTTCCAAAGTGGCTGCACCACATGCATTCCCACCAGCACTGTATGTGGATTACTGTTGTTCTACATTCTCGTCAGCATTTGGTGGTGTCAGTGTTTCAGATCTGGGCCTTTCTAATAGGTGTGTAGTGGTATCTTGTTGTTGTTTTAATTTACATCTCCTGATGACATATGATGTAGAGCATTAATGTTTTTTGCATAAAGTTTTTTGGTTTTTTTTTTTTTTTTTTTATAAACTGGTTTTTCATATGTTCCTAGTACCTATCAAGGTCATTTCCTGAGATCAGACAAATTAGGGTAAATCATACAGTATATAAAAGTGGGAAATAAAAGTGTACATGAAAATATGTGTAAGAACAAATTACACAGAGTGTCTTTATTTTGTCATCTACCCTCAAAGACCAAACTCCACCAAAGACCATTTGCTCTCATTTGCTCCCCATTTTCCGCCAGTACCCTCGCAGCCTCCCCGAGCTCTCCCCTCCCCTCCCTTATGCCTGCTCCTGTCTCATTTCCTCCAGGAAGCAATACAACTAAGACCAATGGAATGTGATTTCAGTTAATTTCACACACTAGTCCTGTCCCACCTGATTCATACTATGCCCAAGTCTAGCTCAATCTCACTATTTTTACACATCACAATTCTGAAGTTACAGTGTTCAACTTCAGTCTGTGTTTCACTCCTGTTTGGCAAATGCTCTTACTAAGTTTGGAACTGCTTACTCTTTTCCCAATCTCTACATCCTCAAGATCCTTACTATACTTCTATCCCTGTCTTTCAACCACCCCTGAATTAATGACTTTGCTTCCTACTTCACAGAGAAAACAAGCCATCGGTCATGTACTGAGGCCAGAGAGCTGGGCATAACCTTTTACTCTTCCCTTTCTCAACACAATATCCAACCAGTTACTTTTTAAATCATCTTACGTCTTTAGGGGAGAGAGCAATTAAAAATATATAATCAAGCATTTTAAAATTTTTTCTACAGCAAAATAAAAACGTACATTATTGAAAAAGAGCCATTCTGTGTATTAAATACATTAAAATATTGATAATTTTATAAATAAAATCATTTAAACAGTTAATACATAATAAAATTTCAGATACGAGGTTACTTATACATAGTTAAATGACTGACTTTGAAAATATAGAAACTGTGTCCTTCTTTAATAAAAAACATTTCACTTAATTTTACAAAATTATCAAAAGTTAAAAAGTGCTTCCCTATGGTGATGGAAAAAGAAGTCACCTTAGGTGGTGAACTTATTATACAACAAGTTGACAATGCACTGTAGACTTGTATGCCTGAAACCTATGTAGTCCTTCCTAAGAGGTGTCACCTCAATAAGTCTAACAATAAAAATAAATTTAAAAAAAAAGTGCTTCCCTTTTGTTCCATTTTTTAAAGCAATTACTGCACAATATCGTACCTTAATAAAGATGAATTAGGGCATAAGGCTCATCCTATATTGCCTAAAAATGAAAACTTCAGAGACCTCCTAAGCAATGGGGAAGGTTGGGAAGCTGACTGGGTTCAATGCCAACAGAGCTGTCATCTGTTATTGTCCTTGCTCTGAGAACCAGGAGACCCCTCCTTCCGGGCCCAGCCTACGGAAGAGTCTTTCTATGCTTACTGGTCTCTAACCGTCAGGAGAAAAGGTTCCTGAAAACATTCTGATATTTATATCCTATGCCACTACTGAAGTTTTTCTAAAGATTGAGGCATTTTTGCATTTGAATTTTATGCAAAAATTCATGAATCTAATTCCAAATGACAAGAAGACACTACATTTGGTCACTTGATTTACGTATCACTTGTCGAGGTAGGATAATTTTCTTTTTTTCCTGAAAACTGTCCTGACTATACAAATGGTGGCTGTACTGGAAAGGGTTCTAATGCTTTTTCCACGTTCTTCCAGTTGTGAAAATTCTCTCTGTACCATTCAACTGATAAGAAAAAAACAAAAGACAAGAATGAAATACTAAACATCAGTTAATTAAAATTTAATTCAGATTTAAAATAAACTATTTTTTCTTTTTAACTTTAAAAGTGCTTTAATATTGAATTTGCTAGTATAAGTGTTTAAGACATTCTGATTTTAAGAAATTCAGGGAGAAAGGGAGAGAACTCATTTCCACTGATTTTAAAGTTACAGAAAATAAGTGTAATATTTTATTCATGTAAATGTAGCAATACTGCATTATAGGCATAGTGGGATATGTGAGTTTCCTTCTGTTAATATGTGAAATTATTTTATTTGCTATACTATCAGTAAAATTGCTTTAGTTAAAAAAACATAATTTTGAATTTGTTTTTTAAAATTCAATGCAAGTATTTTGTATACGTATTTTAAGCTCTGAAGCAGGACGTTTTTTCTGTTTGGGTATATTTCTTCTCATGAGTACATTTCTAAATAGAACTTTAACATATAGAAACAGACTTTATATACACTTATTTCAATAAATATTTCTATACATAGTCAATTTGCTTTCTATTTGTTTCAATATAAAAAGACTCACGATGCTCAAAGATTGCACCTGTCTATTCATCGAACCTAAGATGCCTGATCTTAAGATGATTATTTAGCACATCACTAAAAAGAAAAAAAAAAGTTGCAAAAATAAGTTTAAGATACTAGTCACTGTAAAACATATTCCTTTCAAGGATGCAAAAAAGTAAAATAATATGCACCTGAGAATAAATGAAATAGGTATCTGATAAATGCTAATAAGATATAGGAAGACTGATCAGAAGTTAGTGTATGAAATTCAAGATGCTTAGAAAATATAATACTATTACTAGGAATATGTTAAATTTAACCATTTAAAAAGTAAAAATGATTCATCACAATATCCTGCTAAATTTGAGTGTTCTAAAAACAATTTTTTCTTTACACTCTCCCAAATGACCCATTCATAACATACTTGTTTTCTTTATTCCTTCTCTCCAAGGCACTTTAGGTCTCCATCCTAAGCCATGCATTTTTTCTGACTTCATTGGGTATCTCATGTCATTGGTAGGTCTCGGAAAACAAAACATTTAAAATCACACTGTGGGCTCTTAAGTTACCTTCCTGCTCGAGCCCGCTCCTCCCCCCCCAGGAGTGTACTTTCCCTTTAAATAAATTCTCTCTTTGTTTTGCCTTATTTTCCTTTCAATAACTGTTTCTTGGTTTCACCTCTAAAAAATAAAAAATAAAATAAATAAAATGAAGACACATTGTGGATACATATTTACAGATTTGAATACTAAGAGGAAATAATGTGTGTCCATACACCTTTACCATAATTTGAAATTTTTTAAAAAACATTTCCCTGATGACATGATTATAGAAAATTTGTCAAATAAGTATATTTTTTTAAAAAATCATCTATAATCTCAGGTGCCTAATCCTCTCTGTGGCTTATCTTTTTCTGTATCAGCCATAATCTAAGTATAAATGCAATGCACTATAAATTAAACTTATTAAGACTCCTGTGTTCTACACCCTGGGTTGGGTACTTTATATACATTATAATTAAACCTAAAAATACTTTTTTAAAGCAAGGTATTATTTTCCCTATTTCACATTCAAGGATACCTCAGCCTTGGAAAGGGTCACTAACTTTCTTAAAGCCATACATATGCATTTATAATTAAAAAAACAAATTTTAGCAGAAAACTCAAAAATGATAAACTAGTTTCTGGTTAAGTCCATATATTTTATAATTTTATAAGTACCTAAGATTTCACAATCTTTCCCCAACGTTTTAACTTGTTACTCACCTATCATTAACATAATCAACCCAGTTTTCCATTTCAGATTCTGAATGGGTCTCTTTGATCTGTCAAAATGTGGAAGGCTTTTGAGTTAACTTATAAAATGAGACCAAGAATAACAATGGCATTCAACAGCTGATTCAAAAGATAAGACAAGCAAACTCTTCAAAGTGGGGGAGACAGCTAAAATGAACAGCATTTTAGTAACACTTTCTATACTATATAATCCAAATTCTATCTGAAGCTCAAAAAGAACACATTGGCTTCTGGTTATTACTCAGTGTGATATTGTGATATATATAATAAGAAATACATATTTGGTCATCATTCCTGTTCCTGGCACAGGGCTCCTAAAATCCTTGGAATTTCCTAAGTGATGAGAGCTAAAGGCTTCTTTTGCTACTTGTAACAAGTCCCTTTCAACCACACCAGAGTTTATGTTAACAAGTGATTTTTGAAAACCCCGAAGGATAGGGGTGGTCTAACACGGGAACCAACCGTGTGATTAGAGGGATGGAACTCAGCCCCCTCCTCTCAGAGCTGGAGGGGAGAGGAGAGAGGCTGGAGGTTGAATTAATCACCAATGGCCAATGAGTTGTCAATCACAACTTCTTAAAGAAGCCTCCATAAAAACCCAAGAAAACGTGGTTTGGAGCACCTCTGCAAAACACCTAGAGGTGGTGGGAGAGTGGCGTGCCCTACATACCCTGCCTTGTGAGTCTTCTCCATCTGGCTGTTCCTGAGTTATAAGCCTGTGTAATAAACCAGTAATCCAGAGTTGTCCTGAGTTCTGTGAGCCACTCTAGCAAATTACCTCCGAATTATAGCTGGTTTGTCAGTAGCACAGGTGACAACCAGGTATTAAAACTGGCATGCGAAGTGAGGGGCAGTCTTGTAAGACTGATTCCTTAACCTGGGGGATCTGATGCTATCACCACGTAGGTAATATCAGAACTGAGTTAAATTATAGGACACCCAGCTGGTGTCTGAGAATTGCTTGGTGTAGAAAACCCACACATTTGGAGTACAGAGTATTCTGAGAGTAGTGTAAAGGAAAACAAAAGTTTTTCTATACATTTGGTCTCCCTTTCTACTAAATCCTGAAATTTATAGTTGCTGTTCACTAATACATATATACACTCATACCTATAATTATTTATATACCACTGTTCCTTGATTCTAGGACACACAATTTTCTATTTCTGAAATTGAGGTGTGCCATTTATTGGGTATGTACATTTAATGTATTAGGATCTTTTTTCCTGAAAAGCTGTTACTAAATGAGTGATATAATTTCAAATGGCATATCTTAGCATATACAAGGTAATCATAATTATGAATTTTATTTATTACTCATTCACTTCACTTGACTAAAGCGTAAATTGTTAATTTTGACTAAATTAGTGATTGTCACTAATTTAGTGACACTTTTGAAAATATTATTCTTTCACAATATATACATACCAGTTGTATTAGTTCTTTGGCAAGCTGGAGAACTGACATTTCAAAATTAGTTCCAATGTTATAAATTTCACCTGGTTTTCCCTTTTTGAGGACAGTGAGAAACGCTTCCACTACATCAGTAGCATAAAGAAAATTTCTTGTTTGAAGCCCTGATCCATGAATGCAGCTAAAAAGATTAAATAAAGGGAATCATAAAATGCACAAAAGTTCTCCCAAGCCAGGGTAAGGCAATAACTGGGTACAACTCCAGAGAAGCCCATTCCCATGGTGATCCTAGAAATCTTTTACTGAAAACACAAGTTCTCGTGACTTTTCTAAATGTTATCCACAGTTCCTGCATGATCGCCAAACCTGAGGGCACTCAGTAGGAAAGTAGGGGTCACATATAAGTGACCTCTGAGAAATACTTAATTCATTAATTCTATACCTTAAATTCATTTTGAAGAAATATCTACAGTTCTGTGAATTAAATAAATCCTCTGAAAAGATAAAGTTATATAAAGATAGATGTCAAATTTTATGCTATAACTCAAAGTTTTAGAATAAATCATTTAAGAACTAAAATTGCCTTATGTAAGTAAATTATAAAGATGAAATACATCAATAATTACCTTAAAAACTATTACACTGATTATACAAGGAATTCTTAAATTTATTGAGACATTCCTTTCTATGGCCTCTAACTCTAAAATTTATAGTTTTCAAGAAAGACTGTCATCAAATATTATCAACATACCAGAAAAACATATGGATACAAAGGTAAAAAATAACATACCATTTCCTGTTGTGTTGTAATAGAGATATAAATTTTGGAATAACCTAAAAGAATATTTAAATATCATTTCAGACTTTGGAAATTTGCTCATTAATATAAGTATGAACTCATCAAAAGACTAAAATGTTATTGTTAAGAAATACACATATAAATATATTCCAATTCTTATCAAGATTTCAAGGAAAAAAACCTATTATAACTTCAATAAGTAAAAGAACTCTTAAGATCTCTTCCTATTTCACAAAAACAAGTTATCTGCTCAAAAAATATGAAATAAAACAATATAAATACTAGAAAAATTCAGAAAAAGTCTTTGTGAACAATCTGCTCTCATCACAAATCTCACTTTTATGTTGATTTTATGTGGACAGGAACCTTATCTTATTGCTTTACATATAGCACCTACTAAGTAAGCTAGTGAAATTAATGAAAAGCAAATTCCAGTTCCACTGGATTAAAAAAAAATTTATGTTAAACAGGGTGAGATAAATTACTAAATTCATAATAAACTCTTAGAGATATTCCAAAAATTAAGGAAAGTCGATATTAATACCAGCAGATCATGGTATGGCCCTTTCCTTTGGGCAAACAGATTAATGAAACTAGCTGGGAATTGAAAAACCCAGTCTCTAAATTTAGGCAGAGAGAGAGTAACAGTTACTTAAAATTGGGCTTAATGATATAGAACCAACCAAACAGGCATTTTCAGCCTTTTAAGTACATTTCCTTATTCACTATTTATAGTACTTTCTGGAAGACATTTAGGCCTGCAGCAATAAAAAGGAGTTGAGGAACCGTTAACCAGCTGACTATAAGACAAATTTCTATAGAAGCTTCCTGCATCACTCTCTTAACTAGCTGTTACATTTCTGTACAGCCGGATATACTCATCTGACTGCAAACCTGGAGTCTAAATGACAGTGTGACAGTAGTGAAGGAAGTACTCCATGGTGCCTGAGAATCTTGCAAAGCACAATGCATTTTCACATATATCATCTCACTGGATCCTTCAGAATCCTTCTGAATATTATCATTGCTCCTCAATTTAAAGATGATGCTCAAAAGAATTAAGATCATGCCAGCTGGGGGAGACCTAGGTTGAGGTTTACCATATTTTTCCACGTATAAGACGCCCCCATGTATTAGATGACCCCTACTTTTCTAACCCAACATTAAGATACCCTCTCTACCGGTTACTCCCGGCTATAAGACGACCTCCAATTTTTGTTCTAACAATTTTAGATAACAGCATTGTCTTAAACATGGAAAAATATGGTAAGCTCAAGTCTTTAATCTCTAAGCCAGATAAGATTTGCATGTGGCCAATATAGCATTTACAAATTATGTGTAATTACAACATAAATTTTGAACAAATAACTGAAGAGAAATTATTTTAAGTAATGTTACAATTACTAAAACATACTATAAATTCAGAAGTAAAATAAATGTACCTTTTCTGGATATTGATGTGGTCCATAAACATTACTGCTTCTTGTGATGACAACTGGAAACTTAAAGAGTATTCAACATTATGGTAAAGGGAAGGGCCAATAATAATGATCATCTAAAGATAAGCAGTGTTAAAATATCGACAATTTTGGTTATATAATTCCACACTCCTTAAGAAAAGAAGTGAAGGGATTTTTATTTTTCTAATGTAAGGTTCCTGAAAAGACAGGGTAGAATGGGATTCAGATAAAGGCAGAGGCTCCAAAAGGAAGAGGAATTTTCTTTTTATTAAGAAAAGGAGAGGATAAATATAGATATGGGCAGGTTTGTAGGCTGGATAGAAGAAAATTAAGGAAATTCCACCTGATTATTTCAGAGACCACCTCTAGGACTCTGGGTTAGGTTAGATGTTAAATTTCAAGTTGGCTTTCTCTATTGTACAAATCTTTACAAATAAAAAGATGGACCATGAAAGAGAAAAGGATCAATGCTACTGGAACACAGAAGTCAAGAGAATCTTAAGTCACTCTTTGGCTTGCCTTTCTGACCAGTCCCAAATAATGCCAAAAGAAGATCAATGGAAAGCCAGTGTAAGGGAGTCAAGTTGATTCACCCTGGGTAAGGTGCTGAGACCATCCCAGCCATCTGGGGAAATCTACCTCCCATTCATGAGCCAAGAGAGGTGAATCATGCAGAGAGGAGAACGCAGCAGATCAGGGAATCTGCCCTCCCTGTTCTTTATTCAGAGGATTTCTGGGAACCAGCAGATTCCAACAGCGCTTTTCACTACCACTGTAACACTCCACCAGTTACTGAAGTAGGAAAATTTATATACACAAATCATTTCTTTAAATGACGAACTGAACAAATAGGTCCTACTTTGTGCATACGCTACAGAAAATCAATTTTTTAAATTCCTTAATACAATATAACTTTTCTCAATCTATGCCCTCTACTCAAAAAATGTTGCTAATGCTGATTTGAAATGTGAACTCATTAAGTCCAAAGAAAAACAACTCAGGAGTTTTTTAAATCAGCTCTTACTTTGTATCGTTCCCAGTAAGACTGTACAAAACATTCAGCAGCTGCCTTAGATGATGCGTAAGGATTTGTAGGCTGTTTGGGTGAAGATTCATCAAATTCCTAATTTTAAAAAGACAAATTTAAAATATAAGTATTATGCATACTTTTTAAATAGAAAAGTCAGAAAACATAATACAAACTTAAAATCATAATCACTAATTGTAAAAAACAAAACATTTATTGAACCCCAACTATGTACTTAGCATCTTTCTAAGCACTTTACATGTAGTAACTTCTTTAAAGTTCACAACAACCCTATAAGGCTGGAGGCAGAGAGAACAGCATGTGCAAAGGCCCAGAGACAGAAGTGTGTTCAAAGGAACCACAAGCTTTGTGAGGGAAAAGAAATGGGAGATTCGGTTGAAGGGCCAAAAGGAGGCCAGGATACATGGAACCTTGAAGGCCACTGTCAAAATATTAACAGGCCTTGAGAAGAATAATATCATGATCTCACGTACATTTGGGGAGGGGGGTGGAGTGAACATGTGAAATTTCTATTTTATCAAAGCAAAAAAGTTCCCATTGTATACTGTTCACCCGAATTATTTCCCTGAAGCTCAAAACAGAGACATTATTTTTATCCTTATTTCCGAAATCTTCTTTGATTTCCTAATTTTTCCACACTATATTTGTTTTCACTTTATGTAAATCAGGGCAGCATAAAGTTCATGAATGTCAAAATGTGCTGGAGTTTTTAGCAGAGCCAAAGCAACATGCTAGTGGGGCAGTGTATGGGTTTTCTCCAGAGCTTCATCCAGGGGCTGGCCTTTTTTCCTGGAGACAGGTTGTTTTGATCTGTTGACCCTGTATACCGTTTCTCTTAGTTAGAATGCCAATGATGATTGCCTCATTCACACCTTTTAGTGTTATTTCTTTATGCAAAGCAGCAACATTGGAAGATGGATTGAAACGAACATAGGGGCTCATCGCTGACCATTTCTAATGTATTCCTGCTCTTTATTGCCAATAAACCAGGCCTGCTTGAGGAATTCTGGTACCACTGCCATTTTAAGAGAAGTTTTTTTTCTCTGCTTTCTTCCAAAGAACTAAAGAGAGATTCTTCTTTGATAGTTTCACTCTCCTTATTACATTTTTAAGGTTTCTCTCTAATGTGTTTTGTTGGTTGTAATTTCTTGATCACACGTGGAGAAGAGATAGTCCCCAGTGTGACCTCTGCTCCATGTTCTCTGCTTCCAGGTCTGTAGGCCTCACTTACATTTTACAAATCACTTTGGCTACTGTGTCACATCTGATGTAAGGTGACAAGGGTATAAGAAGAAAGACGTTAGCCTCATAAAAATTGCAAAGAGAATTAAAAATGGTTGCTTCTCACAGGTGGGATTGTGGATCGAGGAGAAGTAGTCAGGGTCTGCTTTTTCTCATTATAAGCTTTTTCAAACTACTTGATTTTTTTTATACTATGTATGTGTTTTGGTTAAAAAATTTTTTAAAAAACAGAATAAGGTTACTACAAACACTGGCTATAAAACACAGAGGCTGAAACATGGAGCCATCTTTTTGCATTAAATGTATAATATTTGCAAATGATTAAAAAAGGAGAACTGATTCCAGTTTCTACAATAATGTCCCACTCACTCCTTGGCAGTCCAGTGGGCTTTCCTGAGTGGAAAAGAAAGATGAGCAGGCAGGATGCTGCAGCCTGACTTACACATGCTTTGGCCCATGGGAATGACATTCATCACATATGTAAGATGAGGAAGAAAAGATGAGGTCTGCTGCCCCCACTAAATATTGTCAGTGAAATTACACGTAAACCTGTACTGAGATAGGTTGTTGTTGCCATTTGGGGTGGCATTATTTGACTGGAAATAACACCCTGCCAAGTCCCACAAGTGTGTATCATCAGGAGAGAAAAAAGCCCAAAGTAGTGACGTGGTCCGTGGTAAGTGAAATACATACTTTTGAAGCTTACCTTATCAAGACTGCCTCCATACACTTCATCTGTACTAACATAAATGAACTTCTCCACTCTGGCTTCATGAGCAGCACTTACCAAAACGTGAGTGCCATAAACATTAACGTAAGTAAACTCAAAGGCTCGAACAAATGAAAGATCTAGAAAAAGAGGAAAAGCTAGAACAATTCCACCAAACAGACAAAACCAATACCTAACAGTAGACTCAGGAGTAAGGAAAGCTCTATTCATTCCTCTTCATTCACAACTGCAATGATTTTTAAAGTAACATAAAAAACACATTACTATTTATGATTTCTTTAAGCCTAAATTACACAGTACATGTAAATTCTTAGCATCGCGAAAACTGTCCGTGCTAAATTCGTAGGACACACTTTTAATTCCAGGAAGAAAAAAAATGATACATCTAAATTTAAAATGTTCTTAAATTTTAAAAATTTTGAAACTTCCAGTTTCTGCTAATAGAGGGTTAGGCATTTCAGCTCAATCTGTTACTGCTGAAAACAAGTGCTGGTTAAATTACTTTAAAATAAATTCACTTTAAAGAATCAATTCTGTATAATCTTGGGACAAGGGGCAACTTTCCTAACTATAGCTCACAATACAGAAGCAAAAGAAATTGAGAAATTTGACTACATAAACGTTTTTGCATGGTGAAGGAAAAATAAAAAACTACAACCTAAAAGACAAATAACAAACTGGGAAACTGTTTTAATTTATCAGAAACAAAGGGTTAGTATAGTCAATCTATAAAGAAATTATAAAAAATAAAAATGAGTCAGATGGTCACTAGACTTATCAGGGGGAGCACTTCATAAATTATATAAATGCCTATCCATTGCACTATACATGTGAAAATAATATAAAATAATACTGAATGTCAATTATAATTTTCAAATATATTAAGATATATTTGAAATATAAATATAGTCACAGGATGTAGAGTACAACATAGGGAATATAGTCAATGGTATTGTAATAGCTTTGTAAGATGTCAGATGGATAGACTTGTTGGGGTTATCGCTATGTGTGGTGTGTAAACATCTAATCATTATGTTTTTTTGTACACCTGAAACTAATGAAATAAATAAACAAATAATAAAAACAGGAGTAACCCTATAGTAAAATGGGTAGGAGACATAAACAAACAGTTTAAACAATACAAAAGTCCTTAAGCTTAAGATGTTCAACCTGATTATAAGGGAAATCCAAATTAAAAACTCATAGATACCACTTATCTATCAGATTGGGAAAAAAGTAAAAAAAAAAAAAAAATTGACAATACGTTCTATTGGTGAGGCTATGAGGAAAAAGATACTTTGTACATTGGGAGTGAGAACACAAAATGTTTACAACCCCTAAGTAAGAAAATTTCCCAATATCTAGGGAAACAGCGTAGGCTTTTACCTTTTAACCCAGTGTTAGGAGGCTGAATTATGTTCCCTCAAAATTCATGTTGGAGCCCTATCCCCAGTACCTCAGGATGTGGCTGTATTTGCTGAGAGGACCTTGAAAGAGGTGATTAAGTTAAAATAGGCCAATAGCGTGGGCCCTAATCCAATATTTAGACACAAGAAACTCTAGAGACGCATAGAGACCACGTGAGGTCATGGTGAGAAGGTGGCCATCTGCAATCCAAGGAGAGAAGCCTGAGGGGAAAAAACCAACCATGCTGGTACCTTAATCTTGGACTTCTAGCCCCCAAAACTGAGAAATAAGTATCTATTGTTTAAGCCCTGCAGTCTGTGGGTATTTTGTTATGGCAGCTGTAGCAAACTAATATGCCCTGCAATCCTACTTCTAGAAATCTCTCCCAACATCAACTGACAAATATACAAAAAGACACACACATAGCTATCTACTACAGCACTATTTAAAATAGCAAAACATATGAAAGAAGCCTAATTATTGCATATCCACACAATGTGGTAATATGAAAATAAAAAGGAATGAGGAGTATCTCTACATTCTGTTACAGAACGATCTCCTAGCTATGCTGTATTATATAAAAAGATGGAGAACGATGTGTATAAGTGGTTACTACTTCTCTTAAAAAGGAAAAATAAACTATAAATTAAAGCATTTAAAGTTATATAATATATACAGGAAAAAGGACAGGGATAAAAACTAGACTTCTCTAAGTATACCTTGTTTGGTAAATTTAACTTTAGAACTATGTACATATTTTACATAATTGAAAAACAAAATTAAATTGAAAAGAAAAAGATCTAGAGCAACAGGTCTCCAACACTCCTAGAGAAGTGGAAATTGGTACAATTACTTTAGAAAATAGTTGGACATTATCTCAATGTCAAAGTGTACAAATCTTATGATTCTAGTAATATAATGAGAAATGTATACTTATGTGTAACAATGTTCATGGTAGTGTTGTTCACAACTGCCTAAAGTATAAACAATCCAAATGTCCATCAAGAGTAAAACTGATGCACAAAATTGTGGTTATAGTTAGAACGGAATATTGTATGTCACCATGACGAAACTACACCTACATCCACACCCAACTACATGGATGAGTCTGTAATGGATGAAAAGCAAGACCAAAAAACCCACATGGTATTTTATACATATTTTTTCATAAAATTTAAAAACAGGTAAAACTAACCTATACTGTTTAAGGATAAATGCATAGAGAATAAAACTGTAGATAAAACCAAGGGAAGTTATTACTTGAAAATCAGGTTAGTCAGGAGTAATATGACTATTAATACTACTAAAGAGTGTTCAGAACATTCTATCTTTTGTTTCCATGATGGCTACATAGGCATTTACAGTATTAGTATTCATTTAAATTTATTTAATGAAGTCTTCTGAATATATGTTCTTTACACAATATAAAATATTAGACAAATTATCAGATGTACAAAACAGTACAAAAATAAAATAATGTTTAACAGTGTAGCCAAGGGCCAGCTAAAGAAAAAGAGCATTAAAATTTCATTTTGAAGGTCCATCTCCCCAGAAGAAATCACTATTCTGAATTTGGTTAAATTCAAAGTTTTTAAATTCACATTCAAGGTTGCATTTCAACCTACCCTAAAAAGCACCAAGTATCGTGATGATAGTGACCACAGACTTGTTTTTCTGGTAGTGCATGATATATGCTCTTTAAAAGACATACTCATATGTTAAGTACCAACTTATTCAACCCCATTATTGGACTTTTGATTTAGGCTAGTCAGCTGCTGGAAGAAAATGAGCCCATCATAATGTAACATAAAACAATGCTTACCTACATGTGTTTGTGCAGCAAAATGTAGTACTATATCTATTTTTTCTGTTTCAAAAAGCAGTTTCACAAAGTGAGAATCACAAATGTCACCCTAAAGAAGAAGCAAACATGAAAAAACTAAGTTTGACCGAGTAGCCCTGTTCATGAGAACCATTTTAGTGCCTGTACAACAACAACAAAAGAATAAATCGCCACCCCCCAGTTTAATAGAGAATATCTTAAAAATTCAACCGAGGGCAGTAAGTACAGTAATGATGGATTTCTCCAGCATCCTAGAATATAAGCTGACCAATTCAAAATATTTTTTGCAAGTAAATGTCTAAAATAGTATTTTATTGAGCATCAATTACTACAAAGATGAGAAGACACTATTATGAAAAGGTAAACCACAGATTGAAAAAAGATAGTAGCCAAAGGCTTAAATCCAGAACATGTAAGAGACTTACAGAAATGGTAAGGCAAAAGTGAAAACATTCTTGCCAACGATGTTAACAGGAAAAATTTTAAACATATTTTTAAAAGTTTGAGATAACCATTATTGAAATATATTTAAAGTGTAAGAACAGGAATGACCTTTTACAAAAATGTATTTAATCACAACTAAGTAAACATATGAGTACCTTTGATGTTATAAGTATAGTTAGTTTTAAAAATATGTATTCTCTCAACAATTTATTGATGACTGAAAGAAATACTTTCCTTTTTTTTAAAATTTATTTTTATTGTTAGACTTTTTGGGGTGACATCTGTTAGCAAGAATTACATAGGTTTCAGGCATACAACTCCACAGTGTGTTATCAACTTGTTGTATAATAAGTTCACCGCCCAACGTGTCCTCTCTTTCCATCACCATATATTTAGCTCCCCCTCCCTCCTCTCCCACCCCCTCCCCTTTCTCCCCTCCCCAACCTACTCATCGCCCAAAAAACATTAAACTATTGATTGTGTCCATGGGTTATTTGTTTGTTTGTTCATTTCTTTTAATAAACACTTTCTTATAGAAGAGAATTATGAAGTATTTGCTTAGTATATTCTTTAAGCTTTGTGGTTAAAAAGAGTTTCTAGAATCACTTTTTAAAAAGACCATAAATCGTAAGACAAATAGTTGTATTTGACATTAAAATTTCCCTTGTAAATTAATAATCCGGCTCTCTGATTTATTTATTCTTGGGACTCTTCTAAGAGTAGCGAGTAAGAATCAGTCTTCCAGAGCCAATCAATCAATGTTCATGGGAGAAGCCTATCCCATGGGCTGTTTGGTGGCCTTTTTGGCTGTTGCAGGCCTGAGGAATACCCCACTTTATACCAATCTTTTTAAATTCCAGCAAGGCCTTATTAAGAAAGATAGTGAGGACCTAAAAATCACTAACCATTAAGTTCAATCAGCTACTCATAAATCTGCCAAGGCACCAAAAATCATACGTAACTTTATGTGTGGTTTCAATCTAAAAGTAGTTTTCTCTACAGCATATGGTACTACTAGTAACAAAAAGATCTTTAATTAAGCATGCTTTCCAAGATCATATTTCACAAGTTTGTAAAGTAGGAAGATATAAAGTCTGAATGACTAAAGAGGCATAGTATAATAACTATATAATTATAAGTAACTTCCATACCTGTATAAATTTGTAGTTTTGTTTGTCAGAAATGGTTTCAAGATTCTTCAAGCTTGCACAATAATCCAGCTTCAGGTAAGGGGAAGGAGGGTGGAGAAACAACACAAAGAGTGATAACACTTTCACTTTTTTCCTATAAAATATCAATTTATTTTAAAGATTATAGATGTTCTGATTGTAATACAAAAATATGTCTTCTTGAAGTGTTTGCTCTTTGTATTTTTAGAAGTTTCTGATATCTTTCAAGTAGAAAAAAACAAAAAAAGACATTTTTTTTCTTTTTACCTTTTAAAATACAAAAAATGCCTCTTTTTATAAACCTCTCCTTTAAAAAATTTTCCTTCCCATATTTGCCTCCAGCCTCTGGTGGCTAAAAAGGTTTACCATTCCTTCCTGAAAAGGAATTAGTGATTGAAACTAATTATACTTGTTTACATATGTATGTATACATAACTCATTATACTTTTTCCTGAGTTAACTATTGGTAAATCAGTGTATAAATGGGGGGGTGGGGTGGGGGATGGGAAATTGCTGTCCATGATAGCAAGGCAGGTAAAATTTCTTGAGACTTATAGATTATTCTTTGACTATACATTTCTACTATTACATTTTATGAAATAAAGGTAACTGCATCTTGTGTTTAAAGTAAAAATAACAGTGATTATCAATCATGGCTTTCAGACTTTCCAGAGAGACTCCAAATATTACAGAAAAACTCTCAAAACTAAGTTAATTTAATTGCAATTTCATTTTAAAAATAAAGAATTTTCCATTAGATAGTAGTTATAAAATAATAAAATAAAATAATCAGAGTATTCCCAACTCCAAAAAAGATTAGTATCACAAGATTATTTTCAATATTGAATTCAGGGTGAAGATTTTTTTATTAAAACAAATGAAAAAGTTCAAAAGACTTTATGTATGATTAAATATAGCATGAACACATGACTACATAGGCCCCTAAATTGCTAAAATGACTAAATATAAATCTAAAACTAAAATATCAGTATAGCAGGATTCTAACACTTTTTAAAAATAAGTTTCAGTGCATGAAGCTCATTTTTTAAAACTTACCTTGTCTAGATTTATGATCATGTAGTTTGGATAATCTTCTACTAAAGAGACAATCACATGTGATGCACTATGAGAAACAAAGTATATTTTGTTAGTAGAAAATTTAACCTTTTCCCTAAATTCTTGAATGTTACCATAAGTTGTCAAGTATTAGGAAACTATTCAAAGATACTTCACATTTTTGGAAGAGAATAGGAATAATATAACTACATTGAATATAGACACACCCACACTTTTCACTAACCTTCTCAACAGAATCAATATACAAAGCCTTACATTCCATTTTTACTATAGAGAAGAGAAAATGTACTGGTACTTCGTATAAGAGAAAATTAGTTTAACCAAATGACGCTGTCCATGCATGCTTTGAGTGAGGGAGTAAAGCAGGACGATAAATACAGTGGGTGGTGGTCAGTGCAAATGGACTGAAACTACAATGTGCCCTTTCAGAGACTATAGGCATAATTATGTAAAAATTAATTTAGCACAAGCATAGGAGTTGTGTACGTTCATAGTAACCCTACTGGAATTGTTATCTCTGGTACAAGAATCTGATGGTGTAAATTGGGGAAGGGGTGTCCTAGACTATACTGAGTTGGATGGGTTTCAGAGGACCCTAAAGTGAATCCAGAGGCAAATCTCAGTGAGATGACCCACCAGATTTTATCATATACACCAAAACACTGGGGTCTCAGGAACAAAGGCAGCCCTTGACCAAATTATGAACTCGAGTTTGTACTTGACAGCCCTTTCACAGCATTTTCAAAGGAGTACTCTTTCTGGACCAGCACACGCACATCGGTACCACCCTCTTACACCCATGGTCCTCTTCTCATTAAATGAAACTTGCCTGCCTAGTACCTCCCTCCAAGTCAACTATCAGACCAGAAGAGGTGATTTAATGTGCCCAAGGGCTGGAGGGTTGAGGCGGAAGAGTCTGGTGTTCCTCTTCTTCCACTAGACATTGGGTGAGTTCCTTGTTTGTATTTATGCATTTATCCATTCAACAATTCAGTCCCAGCCTTCATTCAGTTAACATTCTGGAGTGGGCAATAAGCAACTAAACACAGAAATGCAAAATAATTTTAGGTAGTGATAAACGTGTTAGTAGGGAGAGGGGCTACTTCAGATAGGTAAGGCCCCTCTGAGGTGATGTCTGAGTAAACATCTGAACTGAGTGATGAAAATAGCCTAAGCAAAGGGGAAGGAAGTTCAAAGGCCTCAGGACAGGAGGAAGGAGCCGTATGTGTTCCTGGAACTACAAGAGGGTAAGTGTGGCAGATACAGAAAAGCAAGGGGTAGAATGGCAGAAGAGCAGATTGGAAAGTAGCACCTGGGCACTTTCAGTCTTCAAGATTCAGTATAGAGTTTGGATTTTATTCTAAGCCTGACAAGAACCACTGGAGTAAAACTCTAAGCACTTTTACTTATTAAACACTGGCTTCTGTTTGAGCAAGACTTTAAGGGAACAAGGGTGCAAGTAGTTTGACCCATAAGGAGGTTACAGCAGTAGCCCGGGCATAAGAATGTGACATGAGCTACGGTAGAGCAGGGAAGCAGGGGCCACGTGGCCTTGAGGATATATTTTAGAATTAGGGAGAGAGGATTGCTGACTGAACGTAGTACGTGTAAGAAGAGGCATCAAACATTTAGTACCAACAGAGAATTTTTAAGTCAGTTGAATAAACAAATGCCTTGTCATATATGTACAAGTCACGTGTATGTGGTGGGGAGTGGGTTGAGGCAGCTGGTAGGAAGCTTAATGCAACTGTGGGCGCAATCAGAAGAGTGACAGGCGCATCTCAGGCCAGGAAGGAGGGCTGACAGTACCAGAGCACTTTTGCTTTGGGAGGAAGGCGTTTTAAAGTCGCAGTTTCAAAGAACTAGGTCTTCGCAGGCCGGAGAGGGGCGGGGGGAGAGAAGACAGGATGATCGCGGTCGTGGATTAAGACCCTCCCCTTATCAGACACCCAAAGCTGGTCCCAAATTGCCAAGGGCAAGCAGAGCCGCAGGAAAAACTCGGGATTTCTGGAGAGCCTCTGCTTGACCAGCGACGCCGTTACCTACATGAAACCAGCACCCCCGGTCACCAGGACGCGCTTCGCAAAGCTGCTGGGAGGACACAAGGGATCCACAAGCACTGCAGCCGACATCTCCCAGCTCAGCACTGCCTGGCACCGTAAAGCGACGTTTGAATACCGTCGGGAAGTCCCACCGCGACTTTTTGCGACGGGCCTCGCTGCGCCGACACGTTTACTGGAGCAAGCAGCGGAGGCTTCCGGAGTGTAGCGGGTTTATCCCCGCCCGCCGGAGGGCTGGGCGGAACCCTCGGGTGCGCAGGCTCGGGCGCTGCTGTTCTCAGCCAAGGCCTGGGTCGCTAGGCGTGAATGGATACTGGAGAAAGTGATCTCTGAACTGTTACACCGGCCTGGCAAGTGTCACTGGCACGAAATAGGCTACATTTATATACAGATGATTGGAGTTGAGAATGATTACTTTCTTTTCATTCTTCTACTACAGCGATCTCCAAAGATTATGCACCAGTTGAGCGGAGAACTCCAGAGTTCTCTTGCAAAGTATAGAGACAGGAGGTTGGAATTGCAAAATGACCTTTAGCTGTCCTCATGATTCTGACAGACAGCGCAAGCTGCTGGCAATCATGGTAAAGATGTCCCCAAAATCCTATCCTTAGATCTGCCACAGCCACTGCCCTCCTCACTTTTCCTTGAATTGACCTATCATGCTGTTTCCCCTGGGCCTGGTTGCTCATTCCCCAGATGTCTGCCTGGTTTTTACTCTTACTTCAATTCTCAGCTTGAATGTCACCCTGTTCCTTTACCACCCTAATTAAAATAGCAAACTCTGCCCCAGCACTATTGAACCAATTTATCCTTCTTTATTTTTCTCCATAGCAGTTATCAACATTTATGTTGAATTCCTTGCTCATTGTCCTACTCCGTGAGATAGGGCCTTTGTTTCCTGATATATAATCCCAAAGCCCTAGGACCAAGCCTGGCACAGAATAAACCATCAGTATATATCGTTGCATAAATGAACAAATATCTTGTGGGATTTTTTAAAATAATGTTTTGGGAGAGCCTAAAAAATGGCAATACCCAGTATATGCAGAAATGTCATTTGTTACAACATTTTAGAGGGCAAATTGGATACACACACATAGACACACACACACATATGCAAAGTTCAAATGTACATACACTACCATCCCCAAATTCCATGATGTATAATAAAGATAATTGCAGAAAAACACAAATATGTTCATTTCTGTATTGCTTGTAGTGAAAAACTGGACACAATGTAAATGTCTACAAAATACTATTGTACTTTTAAAATACAATGGGCAGACACATGGCCTTTTAAAAGAATGTACCAACGTGGAATGAAAACCAAATTTACTGTAATGGATACTTATGGTTTTATCTGCCCAGACTCCCCCACCCTTTATCATCTCCCAATTTGATCCACTCCAGCAGGCCACAGGATGGGTATCTGACCTACCCTAGGCCAACTGAAGCTTCTTCTTTGGATTTGGAGTTGACTAAGGTGCTAGGACAGTCTGGTTGCTTTTCTTGAACTCTGGGATCTACAAATTTTGGACTTCCTGGTGGCCATATCCATTCAA
This sequence comes from Lyroderma lyra, assembly GCA_004026885.1. Lineage (NCBI taxonomy): Eukaryota > Metazoa > Chordata > Mammalia > Chiroptera > Megadermatidae > Lyroderma > Lyroderma lyra. The sequence goes on along the minus strand of PVJL010002862.1, from coordinate 38,786 downwards.
ATGAACTGAGGAATCAAAGCCTGTCTTTAGTGAAAGACAAACACAAAGTCGATAGTGAGAAGAAATAAAGAGACAGAAAAAGAGTCCTCACAACATTCAAGGCCCATGTTTTGATGTTTTCCCAGGATAAATTTTACTCCTGTCCTTGGTTTGCAAAGATCACTTGTATTTGTAAATGCATGTCTGAAGGGATCCACCCTGAACTATTCACAAGGGTTATCAATAGGTATCAGGTAAGAGCAAAGAAAAGAGAAAATGAGAACTTACAGTTTTACTCCATATACTTTTGACTGTGAATTTTTCTAAACTGCATCAATTGTTTTTGTAATTAGAATATAATGTAACTTTTAAAAAATCTTATAATATTAATACATACTGTTTATTTCTGGACTGCCAGAAAATTCTGGTTATATGATTGGAAGTATTCCCCCAAGGTTTTCTTCTAAAAAGGTGAGGTCTGTTGTGAGAACTTACTTATATGTAATAAAAACTGGTTGTCAAGTGAAAATAATTTATATACCTTTATCTGTGAAATAATTTTAAGCTTCTATTCTCGTGGCATAGACATTGTCTCTGACCAGCTGGAGCTTACAGTACAGTAGGAGATTCAGGTTAAGTCAGTAGACATTACCTTTTGGTAAGTACTTGGGTAAGGCAGTAAGGCATTCTGGTTCCAGACGCATCTAACACAAATTTAGAAAGGCATCTAAAAGAGCCTTTCTCAACCCCAAAGTAGGTTGAGTAGAAGAATAAGACAAGCACTCCAGCTAGAGGGACCTGCAAGTTCTATAGGCCCAGAGGGGAGAACTTGGAGTGACTGGCTAAGGATGGAGTTAAAAAAAAAAAAAAAAAGTCAAGAAATGGAAATTTGAAAAATTTGAAAGAGTTTGGCAATCGAGAATCTTTATAGAAAATTGATGCAAATTGCGTTTCCCAAAACGTTCTGTGGCTCTACGGTAGAGATGAGCTATGTGTAGCCAACTACAGGAAACTGAGACTGGAGGCAGGTCAGTTGCCATAGGCCAAGTAAGAAGATGATACCATGTTGGCCTGGACAGGATAGTGGCTGCTGCTGCCTACCATCACCGCCGAGAACAGGCGCTAATAAACATCTCTTGAATAGAGATGATTGGATGTAGGGGTGGAAGGGGCCGGGGGATGCTATAATTCCCAGCTATCTGGCCTGCATGTCATTAAGTCAAGAAGACAAAGAACCTGGGAAAAAGTCTATTGGAGGTGCCAAGAGAGGTCAGACGTTGAACTGAGGACATATTCAGTATCTTTGAGACATTAAAGTGGAAACTTCCAATGCGCTGCTTAAGGACCCAGGGCTTTACAGTTTTCCTCACTTCATCAGAAACAGTTCCGTCGTGCTTCTTAGTTCGCTGGCGCTCTCACGCATGCGCAGTGGCGCCACTCGCAGGGTCGAAGAGGGCGATTAATTTTTCCTTATCCTGAAGCAACATCCTCCAGATCCTCCGTAAAAAAAAAAAAAAAAAGCGGGAACTAGTCAACAGGCAGGAGAATGATGGGACGCGCGCATGTACATGTCCCGCCCACTTCAGCCTCTGGTTGGTGGATATCCCTTGCTCTTGGCAGAGAGTCCCTCTTCATTGGCTATCAGTCCCGGGAGGACGGGTTCGCGACGCGGGTGCCGCTCCTTCCTACCCCTTCCCCAGCTGCCGACGTGGGACTGGCAGCTGCTGGTGCTTGGGACCCGAGGTGTGGGTGCCCAGCGGCAGGTGGGGATGGGGGGGCTGCGGCTGCTGGCGGTGGCCCTCACCTGCTGCTGGTGGCCGCCGGGCAGCCAGGGTAAGACGCTGCGCGGCAGCTTCAGCAGTGTCGCGGCCCGAGACGCTCAGGGCCAAAGCATCGGCCACTTCCAGTTCCACGGTAGGTGCAGGGGCGGGGAGAGGGAATGGAGGCGCGGGGACACATCCGGTGGGCCGCACCTCCTAGTCTTGGGTTGGGAGACCTGGAGCCAGGCGGCCAGGCCGGGAACTTCCCCCAGCTCACCTGGAGTTCCAGCGTCGCCGGTAGCCCTTCCCCACCGCAGCTCAGTGGAATCGTGGGATGCGTTTATGCTCACCCCTGCTTTTGCCGCTCCCTACACTCTTGTCAGCACCCTACCCCGCTTACTGATTGTATTCTGCACCTAAAGGACCGCCTCCCCAACCCTCCCATACAAACGTTGTACAGATGACACGATGGCTGCATTTTTCTAGATCCTTCTCTCAAAGAAGCATCATTTGCACACTTCTGTCTCAGTCTGATTAATATACACTAAGGCACTGTAATTACGTGTGAATTTAAGCCCCAGAACTTAGATTTCCTGCGTTTGTTACACTTTTTTTAAAAGATTAATTTGATAAAACCTATTTGCTTGCAGCAGAGAGGAAACCAAATAAGTACCGAGTCTAGTTTTCATAATTGCTAAAACAGTTTGGTTACTCCCCTGCTACAGTAGATTTGCCATGGACCATGAGGCCTAGAAGTAACTTGACAGAAATGCATGTAAGTGTATCCTGGAAGCTTCCCAATTTGTATCCTCTGTGGCTTGTCTGAAATTAGAACTGCATTTGATTCTTACCCTCTGGTGTCCCTCAAAAATCAGTAATTCTTCAATGAACAAATTTACAATTCATTCTAATTTTTGCTGAATTTGCACCCTCAAAATTTTTCTTGATACATACTCTTGGTACTCTTGTTTGACCACTCCTATACTTCAAATAATTATTTGCCTTGATAAGGTTAGGATCCTTGATAACAGGGCCTTTAGCATTAAAAGATGCAAGATCAGAATACTGTCCTAGAGAGAAATCTTACAAGATAATAGAAATGAGAAACTATTTGATGTGGGAAAACAATTTTAAAAGTATTGGAAAATTATAGAATTGGTGGCTAAAGGGAGGAGAAACTGAATTGCTTCTTTTTTTGGTCTAAAGTTTTCAAAATAGCAGAGAAAAGGAGATGCAACCCAGCTTTACAAAGCCCAATGTGGAATAGACCTTGAGTGAATGAAATAGAAACTCTAGAAACAATTTTATTGTATTTTAGTTAACATTTGCAGTTTCTTAGTCAACTGGCTGTGATAGCAATGTCACTACAATAAATAGCACAATCAGAACAATGCTGGAAAATCTGGGATGTATGGAAGCCGTGAAACTGTGTTATTATTACTCATGTCTAGAAGTGAGACTTAGACAATCCCGTTATTTCATGATGATTATCTGGTAAACAGAGAAACTTGTAGTAAATCCAGATTTCTCAAGAAAATTTGAGGAATAGATATTCCAAGTATTTTAACACTTTTTCTCTCTATGTGTGTGTGTGTGTGTGTGTGTGTGTATATAATTATTACCAATTTTCAGTGCATTTCAAAACTATACCAAAATAATGATCTCTAATTCAGAATGAGATGTAAGATGTTAATAGGGCCTTGAAGTCACTTTTAGCAATTTATAATTAATCAATTTATGTAGGAGACGTACACATTCTTTGATACATAGTATATATTTAAATTATAGTATGTATCAAAGTGATACTTATAATCAAAGTGATAAATATACTAACAAAAGTAAAGACAACAAGAGAATAGAAAATTTTAAAACGAAAAATGAAAGCACAGTCTTCTGCTTTACTTCTCACCCAGAATCTATTTCCATAGAGGCAACTATTTTTTGCCATTAATTTCTAGACTTTAAATATAGTTGGTGTGTGCAGTCATGCTCATTCTACAGTAGTCTTACAACATATATACTGAACTTTTTATTGTAAAAGTCACCAATGTCAGATTTTGTGTCTGGTGTAAAATGCCTAGCCCAAAACTCACTTATTTAAACTTTCTTGCTATTAGCTATGTTTATTTTTTACATTAAAAGTATAATTAACAGCCATATTATATTAAAAAGCAAAATAAACAGGAAATTTCTATAGATTATGAACAGATATAAGGACATGTGGAGTGATTATAAAGTGAGGCAAAAAGTTTATTACAGTGAAGGTCCACATAGAACAGATGTTGCTGTTTATTCAGTGAAATGCCATAAGTTGTCAGGTGAAGGATAAGGGGACATCACACACTGATGTACATACTCTCTTGACTTGCATCTGAAAGGGATATCCTAATATGATCTACCTAGTTAAGTGAGATTTAAGGAAAATTGTTCTCTTAAATTCCCAGTTTGGTAAATAGAGGTGTTAAATTGTCCTACCATCTCACTTTTGTACAAGACCAAACTAATTGATAATTTTTGTTTTGATGTCCAGGTGACCGTGCTCTTCTGTGTGTTAGAATCAACAATGTAGCAGTAGCTGTTGGAAAAGAAGCTAAACTCTACCTGTACCAAGCCCAGGAATGGCTAAAGCTGCAAGAAAGCAGTCCTGGTTATAGTTGTACTGAGAAATTATCCAAAGCTCACTTGACAAGTGAGTATATCCTTTTTTTCTTTGATTATTAGATTGTTTTTTTCTTCCTTAATTTTGAAACATAGTGTTTACATACCAAGATGTTTCATGACACAACACCCATCACACTGTGATGACACTTTGTCTAGTACTTTTTAAGCTAAAGTTTAAAGAAACAAACCTTTTCCTTGAACAAAAGATAGAGTGCCCTTTCCTCCTTTATCATTCAAGATTTTAAAAAATATGGGGTCAGGCAAAAGTAACACCTGATCCTGTACATGAATGTCTCACATGAAATGGATATCCATTTGAACATTTTACCAAAAATGTCACCTAAAGTATGCTTGAGTGTGATACTATTACGTTACAGAATTACATGCTTATGATTTTGTAATAAAAGATTTGGTATAGATGACCAGCTCATTAAAAAGGAGCATTATTTGTGCCAGGCCGTGTATATCCAGATAATTTATAAGGGCATACTTTCCTTCATTCATACTTCTTATAGGTCACATAATTCATACCAGTATGGCAGATATATTTTGACCCAGTGGCAGTGTGGAGTAAATGATAACATCTGTTAAATGTTTATTAACTACCACCACTAAGCTAAGCACTACACATATATTGTCTTAATTAATTGTATAATTTAGCCCATGTGATGCTGTTTTGCAACACGTTACTAGAATATGGGGCATAGTCATGGTGAACAATATGTCATTTTGCGATGCACCAGCACCCCATCATTTGTAAACCTTTAGATTCACCTCTAGAGGGGCTCTACGTTTATTATCCCACTTGTCTGAATCCTTGAGCTCTTCTATTCCCATCAACACTATCACATACATTAAGGTGTTAGTCATCCAGAGTGAGTGCACATCTTTTTAATAATAGAAATGAAGAGCATGTGCCATCTTACGCATTTTACCTCTTGCAAGTTAGTCGGTTATAGGAGACGTTAGGAATGTGAAGCATCCATGAGAAAAAGTAGGAATTAGCCCTCTTCCCTTTTTGCCCCTATGTTTCCCCCATCATGTTCTACATACTGTGAGCCTCTGGGTCTTCTTTTAGCCTAGCGAAGTAATACATTGCCATTTCTAACTATCTGGTCTTCCCAGCCTTAGCAGCTCTCTGCTTCCTTCCCAAGGCAGCTAGTCAGAATAGGGCCAAGAGTGGAAGTCCCCAGTCCTTGCCACCTATTGTGGGGATCTTTTATGTAGATTCGTGAGATGACATTTTTGATAGTATGCAAAAGTCTAAATGCCTGGATTCTGAAATCAAAGAGACAGTTACATAAAGTTATTTACCTCAACCCTGAATTTCCAAAACTTGTTTAGGAAATTCATGCGAGTGCTCATTGTCAGTTTTCTTTTCTATACTGATTTACTCATGTGAGTGTTCCACATGTGTAAAAAGTGCTTGCCCATCCAAACTGGTTCTCTTTCAGTGTTGCAGTTTTAGGAATTGGTGCCACCATCCATCTAGTAAACAAGCTAGAAACCAAAAAGTTGCCCAACACTTCCCTCTTTGACCTATCTCCTTCCAAATCTGTCAGTAAGCTACCTCTAAATATCTCTTGAATTTATCTACCTTTCTTCATCTCTGCCCCCATTGTGTTATTCCAGGCTGCCATAATCTCTTCCCTGTACTATTGCAATAGGCTCCTCCTACCTGGCCACTGAAGCCACGCAAATCCCCCTGGGTAATCTTTCTGAATAGCAGGTTTGATTATGGCACGTTCACTTCCTCACCACACCCTTAAATGCTTCAGTGGTTTCCTAGTGCTCTTAGGACAAAGACAGGCCTCCTTAACCTGATCAGCGGAGCCATCATCGGCTGGCCATTGCTTACCCTCTGCTCACCCCAGCTTCATCTCACAGCTTAGTTCCCCTTCCACCTCGTTTTATTTGTAGGGCTGGTTTTATTTCAGTGCAGGGGTGTCCAATCTTTTGGCTTCCCTGGGGCACATTGAAAGAATTGTCTGATACCATACATAAAATACACTAACCCTAACGATAGCTGATAAGTTAAAAAAAAAAAAAAAACTCTAAAAAAATCTCATAACGTTTTAAGAAGGTTGACGAATTTGTGTTGTGCCATACTCCGCCCACGGGTGGTGGTACTGCACAGCTTCTTTTCGTGCTATCCTGAGCCTTTGCACAGGCTTTTCCTCTGCTTTTCTTTCCCCTTCTCGGCTCCTCCCTCCTCTAAATTATCACATGAGTTTTTATAGCCTCTTCTTTTCCTTCACAGCACTTACTTTAGTTACCATTTTACATTTTACTTATTTGTAATAAAATCAATCAGTGAGAGCAGCAGAGCTGTCTTGGTCTAGTCATGCATTCATTCATTCATTTGTTCACTGACTGAGCACTTCCGTTGTTTCATGCACTATGTACTAAGTCATGGACCACAATAGTGTTACTGTCTCCATCCCTCATGCTAGTGAGGGTGACAGGAATGAATCACATCAATGTGAATAAAGGTGAAATTGCAATTGTGCTAAATACTATGGATGTTGGTTATGTGGTACTATGAGAATGGGAATTTAGGATACCTAGTGCTGAGGTAAGCATTTGCTAAGCATGTGTAGAATGAAATGCCACAGAGCTTAGTGCTTGAGGGATTTTTTGTGGTAGGTTGTTTGCTTTGTATTTGACACCTCAAAGTCTTTTTTTTCTGCAATAAAGACTTAACCAGTAGCTTAAAGCTTTGAGCTGTAGAAGTTGATTTGTTTTCTTATATCACATGGTCAGTATTATACCATATACTATATACTCTTGCAAAATCATAATTTTTTTTATCAGTGATATACCTTCCGTCACAGAGCTTATATGTACAGAAAAACAGTACAGTACAAAGGAAAGACTGGTAAACTGAGAATCACTTCTTTTGACTTATCACAAAATTTTATCTTTGAGCCACACTTTACTTATCTGTACAATAAGGAAGCTGGACTAGTTGTCTGTAAGGTTTCTGAAAGTCCTGAAATGCTGTGATTCTAATTATAACTCATTAGGATGGAGTTGCATGTATAAATATGGCTGTAACTTATAAAACCTCTTCCTGTTGTTTCTTTTTCTTTTTCCCTTCTTCTTCCCTACTATCTTGAGTGCAGGGGTGTTCTTTGGAATTTTGGGGATGAAAAATCTTAGGAAACAAATTTTTGAGGAAGATTGTTTTGTTAAATTTGGGGGCCTGAAATAAATTAAGTAGTGGTGAGATGTATTACTTTTGACATATTTCATCAATTCTTTTTTTCCAAAAACGTCAAGTCTTAAGAAAATCTATATTCTCTAACTTTTATATATTAGTTATCATATTTATAGTATTTTATTATTTAGGAGCTTTAGTTCATTGAAACAAAAAGCATACCTTTATATTAATGACAGAGTAATAGTACCACAAATTTTTAAATCATTTTTACATAATTCCCATTTCCTGGCCATTAATAAGACTTTTAAGAATTAATAGCCTTTCACTTTCTTGATAATGAGTTCACTAGCTATGCCTAATGCCTATGTAAAACATTACTGCTGCTGTGAACTATAAAAAGACTAGCAGATTTGAAAAATCCCCTTTTGTCAAATGTTCTCCCAAATTAATGTTTGATCAATTATTTTTTGTTCTTCCATTGGTCTTTTTCAGTACTATCATAAATCATCAACTTTAAAAATATTATGTAGATTTTTAAAGCAAGCAAACAAGACATTTAAAAGCACTGAAAATAATGTTTCTATGTAAAAAAAAAAACCACGAGATTCAGAGTAATTTGCTATCAGTTATAAGACCTAAATATAATTTTGTGTATAAAACATATTCAGTAATGTCTTTGTATATCATATGCATATATTTCCTTTTGTACATTTGGTATGTTTATAAGTTCTTTAAAGGTATTAGTATATTAATCTGTGTATTTTTGTTAATAATATTCATTTCCTTTTGTAATATAATTGGACAATTAGCCATTCAACACTATTCTCCACAATTCAAGTTTCGTTAATATTTGAGGTACTGATTACATCACCATAGAATGCATAAGCTGTGCTGTAGTCTTTTGTCTCTAAAACAATGAATACACAGTTTTGTCAAGAAGCTTATTTCCAAGGCCTGCTGAAAAAGGCAGCAAGACAAAAACTAAAGACACTATCACTTTATGAAGCACACTGTTGTTTTAATTTAAAATGAAACATTAAAAAGTGTATTAGTGAAAATATAATGGTTAATTTTTATATTGTTTTATCTAAAAGGAAAAAGTGCAAGTGATAGAATAGCAACATAATAGAGCCTTTATATAACGACATCCAGATTATGTAATTGCAAGCTGCACATTTCAAAGCCTTATTTCCAGTCCGCTTATTGATTATATATTGAATTCTTATTACAGGTCTTCATATATTTAACAGAATTAGAGTCTTTGTTACATTTTTTCAGAATTCATATATGTCAGCTAAATTAAGAAAGCTTCCCAGAAACAATGCTGTGGTATTGTTGATAAAATCATCTTGTCCAGTTTAACTGCTATTAATGAAATTCCCAATTGTAAAGCCCCAGTACTCAAAATTTGAATTCTGACTAGAGACATCTGTATCTCATTTATAAACATAAACTACAAATAACATTTTCCCAACTTTTTATTAGAACAATTTTCAATCTTACAGAGAAGTTGAAAGTATAGTATAACCAACATCTGTATATCCTTGGGTTAGACTCAATAGTTGTTAATATTTTGTTACATTTGCTTTATATTTATGTGTGACTTGTTTTTAATGGAGCTGTATGAAAATAAGCTAGAAGTGACATGAACAGTTTGACCTACCATATTTCAGCCTACATCTTGTAAGAATAAGGACATTCTTCTCCATAACCAAAATACCCTATCATTCCTAAGATAGTGAATAATTTCATAATGTCCTCTAAAATCTCTTCTATATGCAGTTTCCACAGTTATCTCAAGACATATCTTTTAATTGTTAGATTTCTTTTCTTCAATGAGGAAAAGATTGAAGACTGTGGGGGCAGTCTGAAGTGGGAAATTGGGCCCATCATCACCTTATATTTTATGAATACTCAACTTTGTGTAGAATCAGACTGCATAAGATTGTCATATTCCATCTCATTTGCTCCTCACAAGAATCTGAGCTAGATATGGCAGGTATCTTAATTTTGCCACTGAAAAACAAGTTTAGAGAGGCTAAGTAATTTATTTGCTGAGACATAAGGTTAGTAGGGCTAAGACTTGCTTTTAACTCTTTTACTATTTTTATACATAGTATTTGAGGCACCACTCTCCTATAATATTGTGATAGTATAGCGAGTGCCTGTTGGGTCGGAATCATAGTTTTCAATCGAGAACCGACCTTAAACATCATTTAGTTTTTCTTAAAGGAGGTACTATTGCGTTTTGCAGTGAACAGGTCTTCATTGTGTGAGACTTTAGCTTGAATTACATGAGGCTTACCATAGTCCCTTGCAAGTATCTTCTCAACTATTGTGACAAAATTGTCCCTACACGTTTTTAAATACCAGAATTACCCTGGATTAAGAACCACTTACTAGTAGAACTACCTTGTTTTTAAAGAAAGGTAAAGAGAATTAACCTTTATTCAACAACTACTGTATGACAGATACCATTGCAAAGTGACTCATATAACTTAGTCCTTGCACAGCTCTTAGCTCTAAGTATTATCTTCATTTTACAGATAAAGAAAGTGAATGTCATTGCTTATGTAACTTGCCAAAGAAGGTAAGTATTTGAGCCACGATTCAAGCATAAATCTATTTGAGGCCAACATTCATGAGCCCTCTCTCTCCCACCACTATATGGGCCTGACCCAGTATAACTCTTATATTCCTATAATTTCTGTTTTTCTCTTTTTATTACCTTTTGAAGAAATCACCAATCAGGAAAAAGATTTTGGAAACTCTTTTGAAAGTATTTGTCAGTCATATTTTTTAGGTATGATTTCCTAAGTTGAATATTCCATTTTAAATTTAATGCAAATAAGTAATTTTCAAAAATGTCACTGTGATGGTTGTACAGCATTGTGAATGTACTTAATGCCACAGAACTGTACACTTAAAAATTGTTAAAATGGTAACTTTTGTGTATATTTTAACACAATGAAAACAAACTTTTTGATGTCACTAACCCACTTCAAAAATTTGAAAATATTTAAAATTAAAATTCAGAGTTTTAATGAAATGATTCTACTCATTTATGGTATTTCATAACACTTTTATAGTAATTTCTTTAGCTAAGATAATGTTATTTATATCTGCTTTGTGATTTGCCAATATTGCGACAGGGTTTGAATTTCTAAGGCAATAAGAACTAAACAAGAGAATTTTAACTTCAAATTGATTATATGACTAAGTTAATACATTTGAGAGTTTTGCTTTGAAAGTGCTATTTTCTTTCTCTTTAAAGTGACCATGAATCAGACTGAACATAATCTGACAGTGTCCCGGATTCCATATCCACAAATGTGGTATGTGTTTTATGCAGACAAGTATACGTGCAAAGATGACAATCAGAATTCTCAGGTGGAAGATGTATCATTTGAAATGATGTTACTAAACCCGGATGCTGAAGGGAATCCACTTGATCATTTTAGTGCTGGAGAATCTGGTAAGAATGTACATTTAAATATGTGTCCTAAATACAGAAAAAGATTTATACATACATGTTTTTCATGTTGTGTTTTTAGAATATAAAAACAACTTCTGTGTCCCAACAATAGGGAAAAGGTTAAATGAATCTTCTTTTAGTATTTTAGTAGCCATACTATTAAATTTAAGAAGCATAATGCTAAATTTTATATTGTATGATTCCAAGTATGTTAAAAATTACAGAGAATAAATATTAACAGATTATTTCCGTATGTTGGGTGGTAGAATTTTGGATAGTTTTATTTTCCTCTATACATTTAATTTTTTAAATGATAATCTAGCATTATTTTTATAAACAGAAAAAATGTTAATAAGTTGTGCAATCTAAATGGGAAACTCAGTGATAGAGATAAGAAAGTATGTTACTTTGTATGGCTATCCTTTCAATAGCTTGTTTAAGCAAATTTAAGGATTGCCTTTATTGGAGCTTACAACTATTTTAGGAGTTATCCAAGTTTATAATGCTTTCCAAAATTAGATTTATTCCTATTAAATATTTCATCAAAGTTTTTGGTTGACTGTGTACTGTACTATTGAAGTGAGGTACCTCACCCAAACAGAAATTAATGACTTCTTGTGATTCATGATACACATCCCATAAAATATCTTAATAGATTTGTAAATTAACATGTCAGAATGAAAACTAAGATCTGTAGTCCATCTGTCAAAGCAAAGAAATTTATGAGTTCATTACCTATTTGGAAGAGTCATTCTGCTTAGAGAAAAATTCAATCTCATTACATCTCATTGACCATCCAGGTGGGTGGGTAGAGGTAGGGCACGGTTTTAGGCTACATAATACCAAACCAGTTGTTCAGTTCAAAGTGTAAATTGCCACAGCTAGAAAAGCAACTCAGGAGCATGTGTTATAGACAATATGGAACTTAATGTATGAGGAGATAAACTTCTTTTTTTTGTTCTGATATGTGTGTGTGCATGTATATATATATGATATATATGTATATATTACATATATGAGGGCTTTCCAGAAGAAAATCCAGCAATTTATGCCTCTATTTTTCATATTACACGGTTGGATACTTTCCAGACAGCCCTTATATAAACAAAGTAGAATGCTAAATGTGTTAATATAGTTAATTCTAAACGTGTTTTCTGTAAAGGAAATAACATAAGGGTGAACTACTCATGTTGTATTTGAATGCAAATGAACTTAAAAGTTAAATTTCACTTAATGTTAGTTTAGATCAGTGTAAATCAGTGTGAAAGTTAATTCAGCCCTACCATTTCTTTTATTTGTATAAAAGATGTTGGCATTTATTTTCATAGTTTGCAGAGACATTGATAAAACCCATGTCTACTGATAGCATTGGATTGCTGATTGAACTAAATTATTTTTAAACTCCCTTTTAAACGTAAGCCTTCATGATTTCATATGATACTTATTTTTAGGACTGGTCAAGGCTCAACAGGAAGTATTATGCTGCAGTCACTGTACATGCAAACCCTACTGCCTCTAGTGGAGGCCAGAGAATAATAGTCTTTCCCCCGACTGCCCTCTAGGAGTAGGCCTTTGGCTTAAGAGGTTGTTTTCTTTATTGTATGAATCCATGAGATGCTACTGAATCCTGATGTGTTTTTTCTTGCTTCTTTATCCAGGCTCCCATTTCCGGTCTCTTTCATCATTTCCAATTTGACATGTGAACATTGACCATATTAGATCAAATTTGTTCCCTGTGCCATAATAGGTCCATTCAGTGTCAGTTATACTCACCCTGGCTGATCCTGAACCTTGCCCATATCTCCTAGTATTTTTTTCAACTTCCTGAATTATGACTAGCTTTTGCTTTAGGGTTCATGCTAACCATTATGATTCAGTTCTTAGTCCTCACCTCTTCAGACCTATCTTCTGTGACTGATTTTAATTAGGTGGATGCTTATACTTATATCTAAAATCTGGAGGTTTTTTTATACTAAAATAAGGAAAGTTTCACTGGTCATGTTGTCAACAATATTTAAATGGGGGACAAAAACCTCACTATAGTATATATTATTTTCATTAAGCATGGAATGCTGCAAAGCTGATCTGTAGGGATCGGTTATTTAAAAGTACCAGAAGTTCTCAAAAGTATTCAAGTTCGTTATGTGGCTGGCTTAATTCTTAAGGATTATATCATTTTATTGATTAAAATGCCTAAGGCCTTAACATATGATTGATTCTGTATTGCCATAAAATGTGATTAATTCTACATTGAAATCTAAATCAGTGGTTCTCAGCCCATCACTGTGTATGCATCTGGAGAACTTTAAAAAAAAGTAGATATCCATCCCCAGAGCCTTAGTTAGATTTGGTTTTGAAGTGGAAGTGTACCTTGTGTAGTTGGTCAAAGCTTGACATTTCTGATGTGCAGAACCACTGATTTAAAAGTCCATATTCCACATTGTTTTGGTAATGTATTGGTTTTAAAGTATAGCCTTAAGAGGAATTCTTCCTAGTCTTTAGCCTCAGGTATAGAATTTGTTTCCAGGGAGTGATTTCCAATTAGTTCATTTTAGAGACTTTGCTGGTTGTCTGATTTTCTGCCCTGAACAGGGAAAATTTATTTGCTCTACTTTTTACTGAGAGTTGATTGTTATACTTTATATCTAAGAGATTTGAATTAGAATAACCTGGTGCAAATAGCTGCAATTAATGTTATATACTATTCAGGTTAAATTTTATAATTTGTTTTCTTTCAAACAAATTATGTATTTTGTATCTGCCAAACTTTGATTTATCCTGTATTTTACAGATTTGGTCTAGATTCAAAAATTAATTAATTAATTAAATAAAACTAAGGCAAGTTTAATGCCACTTGGCAAAATACTGCAAAAGATTATCATACTTCAAGGCAGAATAAAATAAAACTTCTTAAAAAAGTTAGAATCCTTGTTAACTGTATTTGTGTTCTTGTTAGAGACCCAGAATTCTGAGGGTTAAAGCATTATCATGTAAAGTAGCCTGGTTTTTATTGGTATAATATTACAGGCTTTGTCACAGCTGCCATTTCACTTTTTTTGAGATTCCAGATACATTCATTCTTTTCTCTTGTCCTTTTTTCATCTATTATCCCAACAGATAATGGGGTTGGGTCTTCCATTTAGCTCTGGTAAGTTGTTGCTGATAATACATTAGAATGTTTATGGTTTAAAGTAACAGAAAACACAAATGCAAGCAGTATAGACAATAAGGAAACTGTCTTACATAACAAGAATTTCCAAAGCTTCTTCAGAGTGTTTTAGTCAGCATTTCTCTACCCTGCTGTCCTGTTACTATCAGCTTTGTCCTTTGGCTAGCTCCCACATGTCCCAAGTTAACAGCAGTTCTTGGCATTATATCTAGATACAGTTCGCCCTCTGTATTCATAGATTCGACCAACCACAGGTTGAAAATGTTAAGAAAAATAATAATCTCAGAAAGTTCCAAAAAGCAAAACTTGAATTTGTAATGTGCCAAGCACTACGCCAAATCCATGTGAATGAACTGTATGTAGGCATATCCTGCTGTAATCTTTGGCCCATTTCACAGATCCTCAGTCTCTTCCAGCAACAGTTGGAGCAGTTCACCTCACATCTCATTAGTATGCCATTGTATGGAAAGGATTGAGCATCCATGGATTGGTATCTCCCTTGAATTATGAGGGATAACTGGTGGCAAAAATCGGTATCTCTTTTTTTAAGGTCAAGGAAACCTTTCCCAGAGGGTCCCTCATCATATTTCATTGACCAGAACTGGGTCACGTGCCGTTACAATACAACATCGAGTGAAATTGTCAAACAGAAGATAAGGGTACACCAATGTCTCGAAGTACAGGGTTGGGTATCCCTCTGGTTGGCAAGGATATTGGAATTTATCTGATTGGTTTAGACCATTCGGATGTATCTTGAGACTCCTGAGGGCGGGGTAGACATTGGGCTGTGAGACAGCAAGCGTTGTTCGTAGGCAAGGGTATTCCAGGTGTGGCCCCATGACACATGACTCTCTCCTCTCCTCTCCCATATCCCATTATTTAGCTGGAGCTGAATTTTTTAAAGCTGTCCTGTAAGTTTTCTTCCTACTGAATTTTGCCAGTGCTTCTTCCCATTAAGCTTGCCTTAAAAAATCTGTACATTTTCTAATAACATAAGTGTCACCTGTTGCATGCTCATTTAAAAGTATTTTTCTTTTCACGTATGGGTAAAATTTAATACCTAGTATCCATCTCTTTTAAAATTAGATTTTAATTTCAAAGTGAACAAACAGATTGCTTTCTTGTGAAGGATGGTGGCAGAACAAAGGTAAAGTTGATAACTGAAGAGAAAAAAAGGCTTTTTTCTAGAAGTGATTTATTTAAAAGAACACTGAGTATAGAACCAACATTTTATCTTTAAAGTTAATCTTGTGGACAGGGTCAAAGTAAGAATAATTTATGCAAAATCAATGAACAGAGTGTAGAACAAAATGTCCCAGTTCGTTTTTTAATATATTATCTTGAAATTTATTGGTTATAATGTTATAAAAGACACATTTATTCTTAAATAATCCTAAAACATTTTTTTACTGGTGACATATGTCTTATTTCCAAAAGTTTCTTCCTCGCCTATGTTACTCTGATTACTCAGTAAATTGTCTGAGGATTTTCTTTTCATGGTGGATTTGTAACCTAATGGAGTCTGAAACTTTATCTTGTAATGGATATTCTATAAAGAATTGTAAATAAATAAAACCTTAAATAGAATGCCATGTTTAATTCTTTATACCAAGAAGGAAAGATAAAAGCCAGGATTTAAAACACACAGTAGCAAAAGGAATTTTACTGACTCAGTTTTAAATAGCAAAAAATATACTAAATATGTTTAGCATAATTTTCCATTTTGTTCCAATACTATTAACAATCCCAGGCTATTGTCCTATTATTTCCAAAACTAGAATACTTGTCTATATAAGGAATTTTAAGAGAAAATATGGCTTTTCTGTTATTTGATTATCTCTTCCTGAAGTCTACATAAGCCCTTACACCTCGACTAGAAAAGTGGACTAGCGACATCTGTATATGTAGAGCAAGAGAGACACCCAGTGGTTAAAATACTTCTCTCTCCTTTTTTTTCCTTTTAACCATGCCAAAAACATGATTGAGATTGACCTGTTTAATGACTGTTTTCCCTACCATTGGTATCTTCTGAATTGCTTTTCTAAAATTATTTTCCATGTAATGGAAATACTTGCTTCTATGCCTATTGATTGGAGTTTACCCCAAACTGGAGCAGGTTCACAGTTGAAATAGAAGTGATTGCAATTTAGACTGATCATACACAGATCGTAATAGTGACAGCTCTATTCATAGCTACTGTCACTGTACTCTAGTGTTATTTAGATAGAATATAAAAGCCCTAATATTAGGGCCTAGCTTTAGATGTAACCAAATAAATGTAAGCCATTAAACTCAAAGCTAGCCCTCTGGTTTATCATAAAAATTTTCTGAAATTTCTGAGAAAGAAGTCAGAGTCAAAAGATTCCAAGTAACACAGAAAAAACAGATTTATTTTGAGAATGTATGAGGACTGTACTGAAAAGCTGTTAATAGGACTAGAGGTTGCTTAATGACTGGCACCATTTTTAACCTAATATATGCACATTGACTTACTTCTTGTCTTTACCGACCAGCTCCCTGTGCTCATTCTGTATTTCAGTGTACTCAGAATTTCTAATTTATCATGGCCTGGTTTGACCCCTTTGGCCTCTACCAATGTCAACTCCTTTAAACTTCAGTTGCTATTGCCTCATCTTCTCCATGTTTTATGGTTTTCCCAAGAGAATATGATTAGCCTAAGTTACCTTTGAGAACCAAGTTATGCTGTTGGGCAATGACTAGTCTTTGGATTGGTGGCCCTTTAGTGGGTGTTACAGTTTAAGTCAGTTGTGGAACAGAGCCACATGACCACCACAGTATTTCCTCTGACACAGGTGAAGACATTTATATAATATTTCTGAAAGGTTCTCTGGTCATGACAGGTATTGTGAAGCTTTGTCCAAGTGGAAATTTAAGGTAATATTACATTCCAGAGCTGTGGTTCTCTTGTTTTAGCCGCATCAGAGTCACCTGAAGGGCTTACTAAAACACATATGCCTTGGTCCTGCTCCCAGAGTTTTTGATTTAGTAGATCTGGGGTGGGGCCCAAGAATTCCATTTCCAGCAATTTGCCTGATGATCCCTGGGCCAGCAGCAGCACACTTTGAGACCCATCGTCAGGGTATATTATAGTTGTTGACTGACTAAATCTGTTTCTAAGTGTCTTACAAAAGAAATCAGCTTTGGAGGTAAAAAGTATATCTAACAGTGTTAAAATCATTGTTGTTGACTGACTAAATCTGTTTCTAAGTGTCTTACAAAAGAAATCAGCTTTGGAGGTAAAAAGTATATCTAACAGTGTTAAAATCATTGTTTTAATTTACCATTTGAACAAAACTCTGATCTTAGGGTTAGTCTTCAGGCTTACTCCCTGGGTGACCACTATGCTTTTTTAATGGATTGACTTTAACTAATTTAGTTTAATCTGCCTTCTTATAGTTAAAACTATCCAACAGTATAAAATTCTCAAGTTTCAATAATTTTCTTTTTTTTTTTTCCTCTTATAAAAGTGAATGATATGACTCCAGCTAAAAAAGAAGTTGTAGAAATAAATAGACAGGGATATTTGAAAGCAACCCAACACCGTAACTGAAGCAAACTCCTTTCTTCTCTTCACAGGGTTACATGAGTTCTTTTTCCTCCTAGTCCTAGTGTACTTTGTGATTGCTTGCATTTATGCTCAGTCATTGTGGCAGGCTATTAAGAAAGGAGGACCCATGCACATGATTTTAAAGGTTCTGACAACTGCATTGCTGTTGCAAGCTGGTTCAGCTTTAGCTAATTACATTCATTTCTCCAGGTAACTCACAACCACTAAAACTGTGTTCATCATTACGTCTCATTAATCCTAATTAGTCCACCAAAATTATGCTTGATTTGATTATCAACATGTTTTTTTCACATTTGTGATTTACATTAATAATCTCTTTAATTCCTCAGCTACTCCAAAGATGGAATAGGGATACCTTTTATGGGAAGTTTGGCAGAATGTGAGTATCTTTCTGAGCATTTTTTTTTTAACATAAAATTGCTGTTTGCTTCTTGCTTATTTTCCTTTTTTCTAAATTTTTTTGTCAATACAATTTTTCTATTCAAGATTGTTTAGAATTTAGCGTAACTGAAAACAGGTCTAATGATTTAGTTCACATATATCCAGTTTAGTTTCTTCTCTTCATTGTTTTTAGAGCATATTTATATCTGTTCTCTTATTTTATCCTCAATAAAACTTCAGTGAAGTGTAGGTTTGCTTATCTCTGTTTTGTAGATAAAGAATCTGGGCTCAGAGGCATGAAGCAAACTTTCAAATGTCAGTCAGCTATTGAATGGTAGTGCCAAGTTTTCGGACTCCAAGCTGAAGTTTTATTCCTATTTTCATCCCTTTTTCACTAATTTTCTCTATTCTGACCCAGAACTATAGTGTACATCTATATTTGAGCTGACCTCACCCCTTCCTTTCTCTCCTTCCTCCCTCCCTCCCTCCCTCCCTCTCTCTATGAAGTAATTTTCAGTTAAGCATGATGGGAAACACTGTTTAGAAGTTTCTATAATCATGACTTCTTAAAGAGAACTTCATAGGAAGATCAGGTCATATGCCATTCTCAGTCCTGGAAAACTAGTTAAGATTTGCTTTAAAAACCCAGATTCTGAATATGACACCATTCTAGGACTTACTTTTTCTTATATTTCTGTGTTTTTCTTCTAGTCTCATCACACCTTAATAGGGCATCTTGTGATAATCTCTGAAGTGATCTCAGGACCCACTTATCCTAATCTAGCTGCCTATTTTAAGATTCTAAAACTTTAGAAGCCTTCATTTTTCTTATGAAAAGAATGTGTACTGTTCACCCATTGGGCATGAACAAGAATTGCTTCTCCTTTTTTAACATTATCTAAAGCCCTGGTTTGTCCCATTCTTTTCTCTTAGATAACTGAAGATATTTAATAGAATCAGAATATTTTAAAGCTAGAGAGAACCTTAGAAATAATTTAGCTTATGCATTTTAGATGAAGAAATTGAGGTCCAAAGTGGCAAAACATGTAAAAGCCTATCAGTGACAAAGCTATCACTCAACTCAAGGACTTCTGAATTTTTGTATCTGCTGTAGATAAACTCTATATTAGTCTGTCTGGAATCTTCACTATAGGTTAAAAAGAAAAAATCTTGTTTACAAAACTGCAGTAAATATATGTTGCTCATTTTGGTAGTTCTGACAACAGATTTGGTTAGTTAAATGACTAAAATTTCAAGATTTTAAATCAGATCCCACGGAGTAGAATTTTTGTGTGATCTGTGTATTTTATCTGTAATTAGTTTTTTTTTTTTTTTTTAACAACAGATAAGCAGTGTACTACCTCTCCTCACAGTTACAGTATTATATCAATATGTGCATTACTTAGTATATAAAGAAATGAGCCAGAAAATAAGATGTGTTTTTCCTCAGGTATTTGTTTCTGCTAATTAGCAGCTTATGTGGGAATATTCCTTTGAGTCTATTTACTTTAAGTAACTGAATATGTATTTGTGAAATGTTTAATAATTGGCATCATAGTCATCCGAAAATTATGATGAAAGAAAATTGTGCTTAATCTGAAAGACTGTGACATTATATGGCATTCAAATGTAGCAACAGTTCATTATCAGAATTCACTGTTACAAGTATTAACATAGAATATCAGTTTTAATATGAATGGGAAAACAGGAAAAATACATCCAAATATATATATATATATATATATATATATATATATATATATGAAAAGGTATATTCTTAATAGGTTTTTGGCTTGTACCTTTTAAGTATTATACTGTAGCTAGTTTTATCTGTTTCTCCAAGAATTTCTGTATATAAAAGTAGTAAAAGTTGTACACATCAAAGTTATTTTGTGAGATTGTGATAATATGTTTATTCCAAAATCCACATCAAAATACACTATGATGCAAAAGTGATCATCTTTTTTAAAATCAATAAATACTACCTTCTAAAATAAATATGCGTAGAACATAAAATACTTATTGTTACTGTTTTCTTGTAGCACTGAACTGGATGCAGGCAATTTCATTGCATCCTTTTTAAAGTAGCAGGCTTCCCCTGCAGTGTAAGTGATGGCCACCTGGTGGCACATCACACTAATGCATGAATATTTCATTTGTCTTCAGGACTCTGACACTGAAGCCAACATAATTAATTGGATGTTACAGCAGCTATGCATTTTATGGTCATGCTATTTCTTATTAATAGTTTTAGAAAATACTCTTCACATTATAGTTCAGACATCAAAAAAAATTAGCAACTGAGAAATGAAAGTACCAGTATTCAGTATTCTTTACATTGTAGAAATTATGTTTAAAATTTGTTTCTTTTAATAACGAGTGAGAGAGAACAGGATTATGTAGTTTGAAAAGCTAAGAAAAATGGGAAACACAGAGAGATTTAACATTGATCTTAATAAAGATATGATATGGGCATACGTGTATAAATGTATATGAGGGCTGTCTGGAAAGTATCCGGCCATGTAATATGAAAAATAGAGGCATTTGTGGCTAAATTTTTTTCCAGACAGCCCTCTTCTATATTAAAATAGCAGTATTGCCATTGTTTTAACTATTCTCATTAGTGCTGACAAATTCAGTGGCAAAATTTTACTTCTTTAGAATTGTTTTACATGAATATCTCATTACTGAATTCCATCAGCTTCTCTTTGGAAATGCCTATCTTTTTGTTGTTAAAAAGTAGTTATATTCTCAAATAAGAAAGGACAGTATCATTCTTTTTATTATGAAGACTTGGTTGACTTTGGTTTTCATTTCCCATTAGTTTTTGATATCGCTTCCCAAATTCATATGTTATATCTACTTCTGAGTCTGTGCATGGGCTGGACAATAGTCAGAATGAAAAAGTCTCAAAGCAGACCTCTCCAGTGGGATTCTACTCCTGCATCCACTGGCATTGCTGTATTCATTGTCATAACACAGGTGCGTATTGACCTTCAGTGTTTCTGCTTTTTACTATTCAGAAATGTATATTTAAACATACCTCATTTCAAAATTTAAGCCTGGGGCCCATGAGGAATTTGTGTCCTTTTAAAGTGTGAGCTTAAATAGTGATAGCTCAGATAACCTGTTAATATTTTGAGTGTTTAATTTAATTATAATTCACTTGAATTTGAGTTTCCTATCAGGTTATTCAAGCACAGTATGTTTAATATTAGGTTAGATTCTCATTTTCTATTTAGTACATTTCTTTTTTATTTTCTAACACATAGTAAGTATTCAACATTAAATGAGTGAATTAGTGAATGTGAGGGTCATTTATTGGCAAGAATCATTAGGTCCAGTACTACTACTTTATATATGAAATAATTCAAGTGAATATCTGAGATCAACGAAAAAGCAATGTAGAATAAAACAGAATGGGATCTTGTTTTTGAAAACAATTGTAAGAACAAATTTGGTCTTTTAGAAAGGTCCTCTGTGCCTTTTCCCCTGCTCTATAGTGAAAGACATTATTCTAGGATCTCCATATGCCTATGTGCAATGGATTCATAAAAATTAAAAAGAAAGGTGTAAACATAAAAATTTGTACTGTGTGACCATCATTGGCTATAGATGAAAATGAAATATTAATATATACCTGGTTTCTGTAATGGATGTTATAATTTAAGTTTTAATTCATTATTAAATAATTGCAAAATTCATTAATAAAAGGTAATCTATTCTTCTCTGTACCTCTAGTATTTATTTAGTACAATAGGTGCTGAATGAAGTAGGTGTATTAAATTTACATGATTGATTTTAGAAAGAGACCATATCACAGATAGTAATATTTACAAAGGAGAGAGAATGCCAGGAAAGAAGGCCTAATGAGAAAGAACTGAATTAGAAGTGATTAAAATAAGGACAATATTCTGCCAAGTTAATAGTTTTGATTCAGGATTTGTGGAGAATAGTGTTATTATTAGGTTAAATTCTCATTTCTCAATTAATAGCTTTTTTAAAAAGTGAATTTTTATTATTTCATTGTAATTTAAATTCATTATCATAGACAAATATAAATTTAGAATTGAGATTATGACACTATCCTACAGTATATGTGACCATTTGTAAAGAATGCATTAGCTATGGCCCTGGTCCTCAGCAACAACACAGACAAGGCAGATAATCCAGGCAACTGGAGACTATGTAAATACATACATACATTCCATTCCACACATCTTGTGTTCACATCTGTATATGAAAATAAAGGAGTTTGAATTCTAAAACTGTGAGTCATGGGTAGCATTTTTTCCTGCTTTATTGGAGTATAATTGACATATAGAAATTGTTTGTATATTTAAGGTGTATAATGTGATGTTTTGATATCTGTAAACTCTGTGAGATAATCACAGTCAAGCCAGTTAACATCCATCACCTCACATAGATAGCAGGAAATGGTAGTTCTATAATAGCACTTCTTTTTGTAAAAATTAAGTTTAGAAATGTCAGTAATAAAGTGTTGAAGTAAGAAAGAGATGGATTTAGAAAAAAAGTTTATATTTATTCTCTTAATTTATTCAATGTATTTGCATCCTTAGAGCTGTCTTACTTGAGTCACAGTAGCAGTTTTTATCTCTTGTGTGTGGTCTCATTTGAAAATACCTTTTCTCTAGCCTAGGGTATCAGCAAGGAGAAGACTACCTGTGCTTTGTTAATTGACAGCTTTATAGTCTGATAAGTCTTAGAACCTCTTAGGAATGTTTGTTTGTATACTGTTTAAACGGATGTTAAAGAGTTGAATAAGTACTTTATCTTTTGTAGGTATGATATTTATTCTCTAAATGTATTGTTTTTTTTCAGAGTATTTTGCTACTTTGGGAACAGTTTGAAGATACCAGTCCTCACAGCTACCATTCACACCACAACTTAGCAGGGATCCTTCTAATCATTTTAAGAATTTGCCTAGCATTGTCATTAGGCTGTGGACTCTACCAGATCATCACAGTGGAGAGAAGTACACTAAAAAGGGAATTCTACATCACGTTTGCCAAAGTATGGGTTTGGTTAGAAAATGGCTTCTGATTATTACCTTCGTTCTGCTTTCTTTAGGAAGTTAATAAGCAATCATGCCAACACTCAACTTGTATTGCATGCCAGGCACTGCCGTAAGCCCTTTATGTGCTTCAACCCATTTAATCTTCACAATCTTTGAGATGTTGATAATATTGTCCCTATTTAACAGAACCCATGGAATAGTAGTTTTCCATGTAATTTTTAGCAAGTCAGTTTTACCTGGTTCATTATTTCTTTACCAATAGGGATTTTACATTTTTTCTGTAGTATCAGAATTTTTTAAAATTAGAATAGAGTTTGCATTCCTCAAAAAACAGTTATATTAATTGACTATGAGCTGTTACTCTCAGAATTGTACAGTGTTTTAAAATAAACCATGAGAAGTTACCCTTCAGCATAAGGAGGTAGAACCAGTTGGGTGAGTACATATTGTTTCAGCCATTTCACTGTGTCCATATAAGATGGTGACTTTATTCCCCCTCTCTATTTCCTTCTTATGGCAGTAAGATCTAAAAGCAAATTTGATTTTTTCCTATACCCATTTAGTAAAGAAAAAAAAAATCAGGAGAGGTTGGGGCAGTACCATTACAAGCCGCCCTCCCTAGAAGGTTGCGTTTTCCTGTTGGATGGAGACAATCCATTTTTCTGTCATCTTGGAAACTTTAAACAGCATTATGATTCGTCAGCCCACTGTAGCTCACAGAGTCTCTGAGCAGTTGTGGAAGAAGGGCCACATGCCTTCTTTATTCCTTGTGTAGAACATTTTAAAGCTGTTAGTGTGGCCCTGTGAGCCCCCTTCAGTCTTCTGGGTACCAAATAGGCAAGAGATGCCATTTGGATTTGAATTTTTCACAGGGATCCTATTATTTAAAAGTTAGTATATATTTAAGGTGTTTAGAAACTGAATCTTCTTTTGTTTTATGTTTAAAATAGTACCAAATGTTTTTCTTGAACTTAAAAAAATTTTTATATGTTATAATTTAACTTTTTAAATAGGTTCAAATATCCAAAAGTCGTAACTGAACGTGTCTCTTGCCTCTCTCCCATCTACACAGTTATCACCTCCTCATATAATCACTGCTATTAATTTTAAATTTATCCTTCCAGAGCATTTTAACATATATTCCTATATATTTTCCACCATTTTTATATAAATAGTATCATACTAAATACATTTCCTACATATTTTTTCCTTATCTTCAATATACTAAACATCTCAATAGCTACTATTTTTTAACTTTCTTCAAATTTAATTTTGGAAAAAAGACTGTATTGCCCTGGTTCTAGGAAAAATATAAAAGATATTTGAAAAGTATAATGTGAAAATATTTCTCATTCTTACTTGCCCAGTTTTACTCTCTTCTGTAGTAACAACTCTCAAACAGGTAACCACTCTTAATCAGTTTTTTGTGAATTCTTACAGAATTTCTTTGTATATCTACATGCAAATATGAATGCACATTCTTATTTTTTACAGAAATATACATTTGTATTGTGCTTTTTTTCAATCATTGATTTGTTACTTAATGTATTTATAGAATATCAAAATGTGTATATGTAAAAGATTTAAGATTTTATATACTCCAGAAAATACCCATTTGATTAGAAACAAAATTTTAATGGCATAGCAACAGCAAATTTATTTTTACATCCTACTGCAAGTTCTAGTCTACAGGTTCATTGAGACCAATCAGGACTTCCTAAATATGCTACTAATAGTTTTCATCGTACATTCTGAAAACAAAGGTACAGCTGCACTTATTTGACTTATTTTTCATTTGTTTCAGGGCTGTATCCTGTGGTTTTTATGCCACCCAGGTCTTGCATGCATTTCTTTCATGTTTAATGAGTACCAAAGAGATAAGGTAAGTAATGTACATGGTCAAAATAGTTTTTTAATAGTCTTTTTTGAGAAATTATTTAAGTAGGAACGGTATATTTATTCATTCAGAGATTTCTTGAGTTCTTTAAATAAAACTTTGAAACAAAATATTGAACCAGAGGTTAAATAAATTAGAAGTCCAAAATATAAAAGAAAAACTTTTTAATTTAGTTTATAAGCAAAATGATGGAAAATAGCTTTGTTATTTATATTTTAGCTTATTTCATAAGCCCATTTTATAAATTAAATTAGAGAATCCTAACACATCTTTGTTAAGAAAAATATGACTAAAAGTTTTCGCTGTGTAATGGTAAAAATCAAGATAGATTTATAAAAATCAGTGTACTTGCTTTAACAGATTGGAGTGCCACTCTCAAGTATGCCACAGTTTGATTGTGTTGCTGCTTTCTTGGGTGAACAGCTCCATCATTTCAAAGCGGAGTTCTGCCAAGAACTCCCTTTACAAGCAGTGTAGTATGTGCTTAAACACACAAATATGTCTTGAGTCTGAGATATTTACAAAGGGTAAATAGATAGGAAGGTAGTCTTCAGAAATAGAGAAGCAACTTGAGAATTTTTGAAAGGGCTTTTAGAGCATACTTCAAGATTCAGGTTGGGGCATGCTTTATTCCTATTACTAGATTAGCCAGGAACCTGATTTTTCTTATTTCTGTAGGAAAGAATGGCATAACAAATTATTCTTTGGTGTCTTATTTTGGCATTTCTACACTGTTGATGAAACTTTACCTTTGAACAATTACAGTTCTGAATATTAGTCATATTTTTCTATTGAAAATTTATTAGATAAAATGTACCCATGATAAAAATGGAGGATAGAGGATTGTGTGTGTAATATATAATATATATAATACAGGCATATCAAGTACATACAGATTTGTGAAAATAATATCTCTGTTTTCACGTGCACTAAAAACTTCCCCCCTTTTTTCCAGGTTATTACAGTAGGTGTTATCCTTTGCCAGTCTGTTTCTATGGTTATTCTCTACAGACTCTTTCTGTCCCACAGTCTGTTTTGGGAAGTTTCTTCGCTTTCCTCAGTAACACTACCACTGACCATATCATCCGGACACAAAAGTCGACCTCACTTCTGATACTTGATTTTCTTTAAAGGAAAAGTGAGTTGATTGAATAGAGTGCAATAAGGATCCAAACACAGTGACTCTTTTTTCATACGTTTGGTATGAAAAACTGAACAAAGAAAGCAGAGCATGTTATTTATACAACTGCATTTAAGCAGTACCAAAACTGAAAAAGGCAATAAATGAAATGTTTTGAAATATACTAATAAAGTTTGAAGGAAGAGTGTTGTGCCAAGATGAGTTATTTATTTTCTATATGCAAATAAAGATGAAAAAGAAATATGATATTTTGGTAAGAGATTCATCACTTAAAATGCCTCATCTTGTATCAGTAGTTAACTCAGGTTTCATAGTCTTATAAAAAGTAATCAATTAAATGATTACTTGCTTATATATATATGTCTACACTAAGTCCAGTTATGAAATCAGTGTAGTACACTGATTAAAAACTGCTTTTTTTATGCTTTAAGGAAAATGCATTTCATATTATAGTTTTAAAATAATTGAAAATGAAATTACTTCAGAAAATGAATATAGTTAGATGAATAAACTTTGGTTTATTTGTGGGTGGGGTGTTTCTATTTTCTTCTATCACTTTGGCTCTAGTTCAGGTTTTAGTTTGATTAACAAAGCGTTTTTGACAATTTATGGAAAATAAAATTAGATAACATTACATATGTTTTAAGGGCAAAGGGTTTTAAAATCTGAGCATTTAGGTGAAGAGACACACAGGTTTGCCTGTTTAAAAAGAAGGAAAAAGTACTGTGTGATACAGCACTAAAATTTTAATCCTGCTATAATTCATTTCTCTCACATTGAATCCCCAGTCATAATTAAGCCATATACACAGGTTAAATTAACAGAAGCATTTCACATAAATGTTTGTTTCAGTCATCAACTACCCATGAATTCCTGCCCAAGGATACTTAATCAGGATTAAATTTTCTATGAATAATTGAAAAACAAAATACTCACTGGATTTGTTATAATCCGTATTGGCACTGGATTCTAAGTCATTGCTGTCTTGAATCCTTTGTAATAAAGCCGTATTTGTTGTGTATGTGATGCCCCAGTGTTGAGTATGCTAGCTAAAAAGTGTTCTATCGAGTTCGTATTTGAAGAAGTACTAAGTGGTTACGGGTACCTGCTGTATGTTCCCATTAATAGTCACTGATGGGAAATGATTCGTTTTCTGGTCATCAAGTTGTTCAGGTCTTTTCATTTTTACCTCTGGCTTATTTTAAAAAAGTTTTTAAAAAATATTTTTTAATTTACTTTCAAAGGTATTACATTTTAAGTAAGAAATGGTGTACTGATTTGGTAATTAAGCCTTTTAATTAAATAGTTAAAATACATAACACAAGTTAAAAACATCTATGGCTTCATTTTTTGTTTTTCCCTTGCACTTAGACTCATGGGAACTGAATAGTACTCTGTTTCACTTTAAAGACAAAATATTTGTGTTTGTGACTAGCAAAATGGTGAAGTGACTGAGTTTAGCCTGCTCATTAAATCATCTCTAACAATTCTTGTAAATTATTTCATAAATGAGAGTTACAGGTTCAGACTAGAAAGTCTGGGGTATGTGTGAGGTTTACGTGATCTGCTGAGTGGTCCTGACCTTTCCTCTTACCACATCTCACTAATACACAGTTATTGTCTGTTCTCTTCAGCTGAAGTGCAGTTATGTAAGCCGAAGAAAAAAACCTGAAGACTTTCTATAAATTTTGTGAACTTGTATCTGTGTTACCTTACACAAAGAATTTAGAAACTGTAATCAGCACATATGAAATACATTACTGTGCTTACATTTATGAAATTCTCAACACATTTATTTGTCTTTTAATTTGTGGTTGAATTTGCTGATTATTTCATTATTCAAGAGCCTTGTTAAGTGAAGTAAAACAATTGTTAATAATTAATGTATAAAGTTTCATAATCAGAACTCAGATTTATAGATCCTAAGTCATGATATAGCATCCCCCTTTTTCTGAATGTTTACATGGAGATATGTCACAGATTACAGCAAGAAAAATGTACACTGTAAATGCTAATTAAAGATCAAAACTTTTCTACTTCTTTCTTTGTCAAATAATGCTTTTTAAATCTATGATTACCTTTTTCTTAAAGAAGATAAATGGTCTATCCAGAGCTTTTTTTTTCCTTTGGAGAAGCGTTTTGTTTTTTTGCTTAGGAAGCTATAGGAGATGTTTATTTTTAATGATATTTATAGTAATGTAGCTCCTACCTACCTGAGTGCCTGCTGTGCATCTGGCCCTTTACACTCCTCGCTAAGCCTTACTGCTCTAACCACTCCCCCTTAAGAGTATAAGAAAGAAGAAATGATTCCTCTGAAATCACCTGACTTCTCTTTTATTTTTCTACTTTACCCTTATGATTTAATGAACACCTACCTATTAGGAGTGTGTGTTTTTAGTGAGAATGAATAGCTATGCATAGTTAATTTTAGCATTAAACCTAGAATTATGGTAAATCAGAAATTAGCTTGAATATCTATAAGTATGCACCTCAGACATTTAAATATTGGAACCTTGACTATCAGCATTACTAGCAGGGAAAGAGAGTCCAGGCAGAAGAGCTTGCTTTGGGGAAATTTTTTATGATCTCAAGAAAAGTAAGCCAAGTCTGATACAAAGGGAAGATATGCAAGTTTAAAGCCAGCTCTAACACAATGAGACTAGGACCTTATGCATCAACTTAAACAGTAGCCCCTTCAACATGTTCCCCATAGGGGACTGTGCTTATTCTCTGGAAATTCTTTAAAAATCTGAAATTATTAGTGAAACATTCTTTTTAAATAACTTAGCGATATCACATTTTTGAGATGTTTGTTTTTGAGAATTGATGTGATAGCCAATCAGTTTGAGACTGGATCTGAAGAGGTAATACCATTTGTTGTTTCAAGATGAATTTGTGAATTGTAGAGATTGGGTTTTCCATGAGATCTGAACACGAGTATAGAGCACGCTAGCCTGAATTCTTGAAGTAGTTCACTCATTAATATCACTGTTTCCACACTTGGACATCCTTCCCTGCACAACTGCAAGGGTGTCATGTACCTGTTCTCGAGGAGTGTCATTTTTATAGAATACCAGGAGGCCTGGAGTTATGGAAAAAGTGGCCCTGCTCATTCTCTGCAAAGCAAAGCTGGATGATAGAATTCTTTGTGGTAACCTTAGGCTTTTTTTTTTCTAAGTTTGAAATTGTTTTACAATACAGTGAACAAAAAATGTAAATCAGAACACACTACTACTGCCCTGTTAAAAAAAACCTCTACTTTCTTCCCATTGTACTTAGGAAAAAGTGGTCCATGTGTTACAAGGCCCTACACAATCTGGTCCCTGCCTCTATCTCTGATCTCATTTCATACCACTCTCCCTTTCACTATGCCTCAGCCTCATAAAAAAATACCTCATTTATATCACCGTCTCAGAGCCTTTGCACTAACTCTTCTGCCTAAAATACTCTCTTCTAAACCTTGGCATGATTGTATAGCTGAATCCTCCTCATGCTTCAGGTTCTTGGCTCAAATATCTTTCAGAGATCTGTGGTAGATTTATATGGTACATGTTTAGCTAAGCTAGAGATACATTCCTTAGATTCTCCCTGCAAAATTACAAGATAATGTAGGTCACAAGATGTTTGGTGTGAGATTTAGAAGATGGAAGTATAGTAGCTAGATCCATATTCTTTCTATAAGGAAAAGCAAGGCATGCACCATTGCTGCTCACCCACGTTTTTGCTTATCTACTGGCTCATCTTGGCCTGTGGGCCAACCCTCAGGCCCACAAGAAGGCCAGCTCCGACTGGACTGCCTCCTTCAGCTACTGTGATTTTTAGGCCCGGTGTGCGAGACAGAGTGTGCCAGGTTCTGTAAGACAACCCCAGCTTCAAGGTTGGAGGCTTGTAGAAGTGAGACTGGTATGAGTTCCACTCAGTCCTCATGGGTTCTCCTCTTTCTGGCAGGTTCCAATGTGTCCTTGCTTCCCCCACTTCACGGCCGCTTTTCCTTCCCACCTGCCAGACACAAGAAGAACAGTGTCCAACAATTCCTATAACAAATGCCTTACTTTATACATTAAAGATGGTGTGTGTGTGTGTGTGAGAGAGAGAGAGAGAGAGAGAGAGAGAGAGATACCCTGATGGTTCTCCTTTCTGATCAGGCCCTCCCCAATAGGCTTTCCTGTCTAATGCTACTCCCCCATCTAAGTGCTCTATTGCATTCTCCCCCTTTCTTTTTATAGTGCTTACTGCTTTATCTTTGCCTGTTGCCTCCCCAGTTTGAATGTAAATTGTAAGGGAGTTTGGCCATGGTCTGTATTGTGCATTGCTGTATCCCTAGTGCAGCATCCCTGGATTCTTAGAACATTCTCTGGTGCACACTAGATGCTCAAAAATATTTTTGAATGAATGAAAGCCTCCCAGACATGTATTTAGCAATATAGCATCATTAAATAATAGAATCTTTCATAGTGACTTCAATAATGCCTTACCTGTTCTTTATTAAATTATGTGGAACTGAAAATGTGTAATAATCTTGAGTAACCAAGTAGTTGTTTTAAAGTCTAATCTCTAAAACTCATCAATTATGAGAGGATTCTTCAAGTTGTCAAAGAGGCAGTTTTCCTTCTACTTTGCATAGTGCTGTATTAGGACCATTGGCCTGGTTTCTCAGCCCACCACACTAAAAGAATGAATTTAATAGAAGTGTGAGTCTGCTGGAAGAGTTGGCAGTAGTCAAAATCAGCTGGAAGAAAACAGAACTAAAAACGACACTCAGATCAGCAGCCTGGGGTTATTTAGTGTGGATGAAAACAGCCCTGTGTGCCCTAGTAGACTCTTAGAGCTTTATTGTTTAATATAATTCATGACAATAGCTTTAGTAACCAAAGGATTAAATTATAAATTTTGTTTAGTATCCTCAGAGAAGCATGCAGATACATCGTAATGATTCAGTCTTGTTAAACAGCTAATACAGGCACATTGTCCAAAATTCAGGAGGTTGAAAAGGGTAAAAAAGTGGGTCCTTCTCCCAGCCACTCATCTCTCTTCTCTGGATCTAACCTCTATTACCAGTGGCTTGTTTATTTGTTTACAGATGGCCTCATGGATATATAAACATACATATATATGAAACACAAATTATAGCATACATACAAATTGCTCTGCACATTCAGCAGTTTGTGTCTCTACCTACAGAGTTCCCCATTCTTTTCATCGATTGCATAAAACTCCCATTATATATAGATGTATTTTAATGTTTTAAATCAGTCCTTTCTTACTTGACATTGTTGGTTTCCAGTTTTTTGCATTGCAGGTAGCCTCCAAACCCTTGGGGAAAGTGTTTTTCTGGACCGCTTCCTCTCCTTCCAGCCCTATCCCTCTTCAATTCCCCCTCTGCTTTCCTAGGATCTAAATCCTTGGAATTTTCCAGAGTACCATATTTTCTGCGCTATAAGGTGCACCTAAGAGCCTTAAATTTTCTCAAAAATCAGCCATGCACCTGATAATCCGGTGCGCCTTATGTGTGCACTGAGTTCCAAAATATGTAAAAATGTTGTGCGACTTTGTGAAGCGCTCTGCTTGATTGACTGTCGGACCATTTCCCACTGACACAAGGACATAATACCTACACTACGTACGCTGGCAGCGATAAACCAATCAGAGAACATTACGTAATACGTACAGTACGTACACCATGCCTCCGGTAGGTATACTACGGGTATGCTGCAAAACAACATTTGTTTGTCTAAGAACCCCCGAAAATGGCACCAGTGAAGAGACATGGATTTGTGGGAGAAGATTGATTAAAAAATAATGTGAGTGTATTCTTAAATAGTAGAATAAAGTTCAACTAAACTCACTGTTTTGCTTCCGTTACCTTTTTTTGTAGACCGTGTGTTTTAGCATGCGCCTTATAATCCGGTGCGCCTTATGATGCAGAAAATACGATAATAGAAGTATCTTGTCATTCATGGTGGAACCTGATAGTTTATGCTAATGAGATAACTCAGAATGAGGGCTGGCCACACCAGAATGACCAATCATGTAATTAGAGGGTTGAGGCTTTGAGTCACAGTGATACCACCCTGACCTGGGGAGGTAGTAGAGATGAAATTCAACCTCATAGTCAGTGATTCAACCAATTATGCCTATGTAATGAAGCCCCAGTAAAATTCTGGATACTGAAGCTCAGGTGAGCTTATAGATAATTTTTTTTAATGAAGGTGGAATTAACCAGTATTTTTTCCTATGTCTTCTGTGTTCTACCTGTGTCATATGTGGAAAGCCTTACCTCTTTGAGATTATGTTTAAATGCCCCATATTTTCTCCTAGTAGTTTTATGTTTTATTTTTTTCATGTTTAAATTTTTGATCCACCTGGAATTTATTATGCTGTAAAATAAGAACCACAGATTCAACTTAAAAAAATTTTTTTTCAGATGGTTGCCCACTTACTACAGCATTATATATTGTGTAATCCACCTTTTCTTTACTGACTTGTTGCTAGTCTATTTCTGGGCCTTTAAGTCTGTTCAAATGAACTATTCGTGATCCAGTATAACACTGTTTTAATTATTGTAGCTTTAAAATATGCCTTACTGTCTGGTAAGGGTAATTTTCTTTTGGTGCTCTTTCTCATAATTTTTCTGATTATTCTTGTGATTTTTATGTGAACTTTAGAATCATTCTTTTCTGATTTTCAAAAGGAAAATAAATGCTGTTTATTGTTTTTCGTGGGATGAACTAAATTTCCAAATCAACTTAGATTCAGTTTTCTTAACATGTTGGATGTTAATACCACAGATGATAACTCATTCTGTTGGCTCCTTAGCCAAGCATATCATCTGCTGAGTCTGTGGTTGCTGCCATAGTGACTCAAGAACCTGGTATGACATAGTCTTCCAATTCTTCAGTGTGAGCATCTCTTTTTAAAGACTTCCTTAGATAGCTCTTATACATTTCTTGATACCCCTAGATATTTTAATGTTTTCTTCCATTATATCTTAAATAGAGCTGTTGGTTTACACATGAAGACTGTTGATTTCTGTATTTTATTTTTCCTCTCAATCACCTAACTAAATCCTAACAGTTGTAATAATTTTCTAGTTGGTTCCCTTGTATGTTTGAGGTAAGCAATTATGTCATCTACAAATAATGATCATTTTTATTCTCTGTTTATTTAACCTTTCACTTTTACTCCTTTTGCTAGTATCTACAGAATAGCGTTAATTAGTTTTGATGATATGATTTCTGCATTGCACATGAAGTGGTTCCAAGTAGACTTTGGAAAGTTAAATATGTATATTATAATTCCTAGAGTAACAACTACAAAAACTACAAAATAAGACAGACTGCATAAAAAATACACAAGGAAAATTAAAGTGAAATACTAAAAACTCTTCAAAGAACCCAAAAGAAGAGAGGGAATGAGAAACAGGAATTAAAAATACAAACAAACAAACAAACAAGCAGGAGACAAAATGCAAGCCCTAAACCAAAACACATCAATAATTACATTAAAGGTAAGTGTTTTAAATACACCAATTAAAAAAGACACTGTCAGATTTTTTATATGTCCCAATTATATGCTCTCTACAAGAAACCTACTTCAAATATAATGATATGCGTACATTAAAATAATGGAACTAAAATAAAATATACACCCATTCAAACAAAATCTGGAATGACTATATTAATATCAAAGTAGACTTCAGAGTAATGAAAATTACCAGAGATAAAAGAAACAATGTAAAGATAAAAGGGTCAACTCACCAAGAAGGTACTGCAATCCTAAGTATATATACTAAACAGCATCTTCAAAATATAGCAAAAACAAAACTGAAATAGACAAATCCATAATTACAGTTGGAGGTCTCAACACAATTCTGTCAGTAATCAAAGGAACTAGTAGAAAATCAGAATGTATTATAGAACAACTGAACAACACTATCAACTGGAGCTAGTTGACATTTTTAAATAACAGCAATGGAATATACATTCCTTTCAGGTTGTACAGACTGTTCATCAAGATAGTTCATATCCTGGGTCATAAACCATAACAGCTAAAATAATTGAAGTTATACAAAATATGTACTCTAATCATCATCAGTAATGAAAAAAATAACTGGAAAATCTCTACGTACATGAAAACCACTTTTAAATTAACCTTAACTAAATATTTTGAACTGACTGAAAATGAAAATACAACATATCAAAATTTGTGAGAGAAAATGAAAGTATTTCTTGGGAAACTTGGAGCATTAAAAGTTTATATAGAAAAGAAGAATTTTGAATAAATAATCTAAACTTACAACTTAAGAAAATTAAAGAGATCTGAGATGGCAGAGTAGGTAAACACTGTGCCTTCTTTGTTCCATGAACACATTAAAGTTACAACTAAATTATGAAACAACTAACATGGAGAACCACCTGAAGTCAAGCGGAAAAGAAGCTTTATAAGGATACAAAAAAGAGAGGAGGCCACGGCAAGACTGGTAGGAGGGGCGCAGACACAAAAGGAGCCAAACCTCCAGTGGTGGTAGAGAACCAGGAGGGGTATCAGCCACAGAGGTTCCCCCAAGAGTAGTGAGAAACCCCAGCCCCATATCAGGCTCCCTAGTATGGAGCACTGGTAGCAGGAAGAAGAGCATCCAGTTGGGATGGAAGTCCCCGGGAAACCCAGATGTCCTCTTAAAGTACCCACAGAGACCCAGTCACTCATGCGTACTCACCCTGGGCTCCAGCAGAGGAACAGTGACTTAGTGTTGGAGACATATGGAGGGAAGACTGAGGTGTGTGACTTTGGAGTGAGTGCTGGGGCACAGGTGCCATTTTTCCTGGGTGCACTCTCCTCCCATGCAGCCAGCTGGTGGGCACCATCTTTCCTGTATTGTGCCTGCCCCCACACAGCCAACTCTTAATCTGATTGGCCTGTTGAACTTTACTCATTTCACCCCAGTGGGGACCCCACCTCACCCAACTCCAACACCAGAGGCACTTTCTCCAGTGAGCAGCCAGCCCTGCCCACATTGCAATCTTCCTTGGAAAACTATTTAAGTCTGCAGGACCCAGGCTCACGCAACTGGCACTGATGTGCTCTGAGACTTTTGCTGAGTAGCTCCAGACACACTACTGCCATTAAACCAGAATCTAAAGGAGTCCTCAGCACAGGTGACCAGGGAGACAGTGCCAGAGTTCCATGGGGCACCTACTACACAAGGCTATCCAGCAATACTGGGAGACATAGCAGATCTACCTAATACATAGAAACAAATACAGACAGGCATCCAAAATGAGATAACAAAAAATACATCTCATAAAAAAAGAGCAAAAAATTCCAGAAGAACTAAACAAGATAGAAGCAAGTAACCTATCAGATACAGAGCTCAAAATGATGATTTTTAAGGATGCTCAAGGAACTCAGTGAAAACCTCAACAGACAGATAGCAAGCATAAAGAAGGACACAGAAACCATAAAAATGGACCAGTCAGAAATGAAGAGTACTATAACTGAAATTCAGAATACAATAGAAGGAATCACCAGCAGACTAGATGGAGCAGAGGATCAAATCAGCAAATTGGAAGACAAGGTAGCAGAAAACATCCAGTCAGAATAGCAAAAAGAATAAAGAATCCAAAAAAATGAGGATATTTTAAGCAGGCTCTAGGACAACATCAAGAGCAACAACATTTGCATCATAGGAGTACCAGAAGAAGAAGAGAGAAAGCAAGGAATTGAGAACCTATTTGAAGAAATAACGACTGAAAACTTCCTTAACCTGGCAAAGGAAACAGACATACAAGCCCAGGAAGCACAGAGTCCCAAACAAGATAAACCCAAATAGGCCCACACCCAAAAACATTACAATTAAAATAGCAAAGGTTAAACAAAGAGAGAATACTAAAAGCAGCAAGAGAAAAGCAGCTACTTAACTTATAAGGGAGCTCCCATGAGACTGTCAGCTGATTTCTCAACAGAAACTTTGCAGGGCAGAAGGAAGTGGCAGAAAATATTCAATGTGATGAAAAGCAGAGACCTACAACCAAGATTAATATACCCAGCAAGGCTATCATTCAAAATTGAAGGACAAATAAAGAGCTTCTCAGACAAGAAAAAGCTAAAGGAGTTCATCACACCACAGTATCACAAGGAATGCTAGAGGGACTGCTTTAAGATGGGGAAGTGGGGAAGCAAAATTATGAACACTAAAATGACAATAGGTACACACCAACAATTACCTTCAGTTTAAATGGATTAAAAGTTCCAGTCAAAAGACATGAAGGGTTTTGCACTGAGTGGAGTATCAAACAGAGGGAGACAGATGCAAGTTGATCTTGCTTGTAGGTGAAATCCAAAGATGAAAATAAACAAGTGGACCAGGAAGAGATTCATAGATATAGAGAACATCTGGTTTGTTGCCAGATGAGAGGAGGGGTGGGGGAGGGGGTGAAATAAGGGGAAGAGACTGGAAAGTTCAGTTCGGTGGTTGCAAAGTAATGGTTATGAGGATATAGGGTATAACATGGGAATGTAGTCAACAATGTTGCAGTAACTTTTTGTGGTGCCAGATGTGTACTAGATTCGTGGGGGTGTGGAAGGAGGGTGGGAGGCGTGGGTAGAAAAGGGAAAGAAATCAAGATGTACAAATTCATAGTCACAAAATAGTCACAGGCATGTAAAGTGCAGCATAGGGCATACAGTCACTAACATTGTAATAAAGACGTATGGTGTCAGATGGGAACGAGGATTTTGTAAGTTATCTAAGTGTCTCATGGCTATGCTGTACACCTGAAACCAATATAATATTGTATGTCAAATGTAAAAATAAATGAGAAAAAAACCTCATTTTTCTTACCCTCAAAAAAAGAAAAAAAGGAAGGAAGAAAAAGAAAATTAAAAAGCAGCAGAAGGAAATAAATAATAAAGATGAGAAAAGATATGCAAGAACTTGATCACAGAAAACCTATAGATAAAATTAATGAAACTGTAGCTGGTTCTTTGAAAAGATCAATAAAATTAAATCTTTAGCAAAATTGACAAAGGAAAAACGCAACACAAATTATCAATATCAAGAATCAAAGGGAAGATACCCGAATCTGCAGGCATTAACAGGATGACATAGGGGGGTGGGGAGGAGGAACTTCCACTTACATAAATATGACAATCCAGATTTACAAATCAATTGCCTGGAAACTGTGTGAAGAACTACGAAGGGTTGGATTTTACCCTACTTACTAGGTAGCTAGTTCATTTGTTACTACTTCACAGAGGCAGCAGACCACACAAGATTCCAAAGTCAAAGATGAAGGATGTTGTTACAGCACAGTGAGCTTCATGAGTTTCATTTTGATTTGCATTAGTTACACATACCTGTGAGTACATGGAGCAACGCAGGTATGACTAGACAGATGAGATAGACACGTGCATTGGATTCGTGTAGCCCCCAGTGAACACTGAATTTGGAGAATTTATCTCTTTTATAACAGGCTCTGTTGAAAGGGAGATATTACCTCATCCTGCTCACTGCAAACACAGCCCTGAGAAAGGGCCCAGGTAAAGAGTGGTTGGAGCCATGCATTCTTGGCATATCCAGCAAGAGTATGCAGAGATGCATGGTGCCCATGGTGGATTGCTGCTTCCAACACCAGAAACTATCAAAACCCTCTCAAGATGAACTAAATGTCCAAAGTAGCACTATGTGACTGAATAATTCTTGTTTAAAAGCCTTCTGAAATAGAAATCTCTAAGGCTCAGATGGTTTCACTGGTGAATTCTACCAAACATTTAAAGAAGTAACACTAATTCTACACAATCTCTCCCAGAAAAATATAGGAGGGAGAGAAATTCTACATTTCTCTGATGTAGAACCAATATTCAGTGAAGTGAATGCCTTCAACAGTGCTGACATTATCAGACATTCATATGCAAAATAAATGAGTCTCAACCTAAACCTCACACCTTATACAAAAATTAACTCAAAATGAGTTGTTGATTTAAATATAAAACATAAAAATATAAAACTTTTAGAATACATAGGATGAAATCTTTGTGACTTAAGGTTAGGCAAAGAATCCTTTCACACCAGAAGTGCAATTCGCAAAAGAAAATATTGATAAACTTGACTTCATTAGAATTAAAAACTTTTGCTCTGCAATAAAAACATCATTAAGAGAATGAATACACAAGCTACAATCTGGGAGAAAATATTTGTAAATTACATATTCCATAAAGGACTCTGTATAAAGATTGTATAAAGAACTCTTAGTTCTTCTGCCCACTTTTTAATTGGGTTGTTTGTTTTTTTGTTGTTAAGTCTTATTAGTTCTTTATATATTTTAGATATTAGACGCTTATCTGATGCGTTATTTGCAAATATTTTCTCCCATTCAGTTGGCTGTCTCTTTGCCTTGTTGATGGTTTCTTTTGCTGTGCAGAAGCTTTTTAGTTTGATATAGTCCCATTCATTTATTTTTGCTTTTACTTCCCTTGCCTTTGAGGTCAGGTTCATGAAGTCTTCCTTGAGTCCTAGGTCTATAAGTTTAGTACCT